>SJYC01124495.1:0-28337 GCA_006408675.1 Madoqua kirkii | reverse complement strand
AGCAAGAGACATGGGGGGGGGCGGGGAGGGGGCAGGGATGGCCTGGAGCAGAAAGTACATGAAGAAGAACATGGCAGAGCCTCAGCCCCTAGGAACCCAGGGGCAAGACAGGACCCACCAGGGTGATAAAGGATGCTGCGGGAAACACTTCCATGTGAGCAGAAGAAGAGATTCTGTGATACAGAGGACCCCAGGGAGTGTGCCCTCTCTTGCCCCCACATCCAGCCTCCTATCAGATTAGAACTTCCACTAGAAAGCTTCACCAGCCAGACTTCCCTGGTGGTCCAGTGGTTAAGAATCTGTGGGTTGATTCTTGTCAAATCCAGGGGACATGGGTTTGATTCCTAGCATGTGAAGACTACACACATGAACAGAACAACTAAGCCTGCCCACTCTAGAGCCTGTGCGCTGCAACAAAAGAAGCCAGTGCAATGAGAAGCCTGTGCACCGCAACTGGAGAGGAGCCCCAGCAGCAACACAGACCCAGGCAGCCAAAAATATATAAAAATAAAGCAAAAGTTTAAAAAAAAACTCCACCAACCACCCCACAATCATCCCATGTTCTCAGTTTTGAGCCAAGCTCTCAGTCTCCTTCAGAATTAAGGATCATGTTGTTCAGTCCCTCAGTTGTGTCTGACTCTTTGCAATCCCATGGACTGTACATGCCAGGCTTCCCTGTCCTTCACTATCTCTCAAGTTTGCTCAAACTCATGTCCGTTGAGCAGATGATGCCATCCAATCATCTCATCCTCTGCCGCCCCCTTCTCCTCCTGCCCTCAATCTTTCCCAGTTCAGGATCTTTTCCAGTGACTCAGCTCTTTGCATCAGGTGGCCCACATATTGGAGCTTCAGCTTCAGCATCAGTCCCTCCAATGAAAATGCAGGGGTCATGAGGTAGGGGGAAAACTGACTGACAACAGAATCTTCATTCAGAGTAGAAAACCACAATGTTTCACATTACCTTGATTAAAGCAGAAGTGCTGCAAGCAAGCACCAACAGTGTGCTCTGCATGGAAGAAATCAGAAAGAAATAATAAGTGTACAGCTCAGCATCTCACATGCGAGCTGAGGCGCCCTTCCCATGGGCAGAGAAGAAACAAGCAGATGAAATGTCACCTCATAAGAGGCCTGACAACACAAGTCTTGGTGGTACTTCAGGGTGGCCAGGCCATCCTGTAATGTGAGTGAGCATGTGGCTCTGCACAGAATATTCTTTTTTATTAAATTTTTTCTCTTTCTTTTTTATTTCTTAAATTATGAAACTGCAATAACACATTTACAGGTACAGGAGACTTGCAAAATAAAGAACAAAGTTATATATAGTTCCCCTATATATTACAATGATTTTTTTAAGTAGATAAGTTGAGATTTTTAGGTGGAGTTTCAATATCAAACTCTCAAAAATTAATAGAATAAACATACAGAGAAGTAGAAGGATACAGTGGACCTGAAAAGCACTATGAACCAGTTTGATGTATTGAGATTTATACAATTTTCACACAACAGTAGGATACAAAAATTCTATTCAAGTTCCCACAGAATATAAACTATCTGCACAGAATATTCTGGAGCACAGGTCAGTTGATGCCAGCTGACCTTCTAGAGACCTGCCGGATTCTCTGCTTTGATGACACCAGTCCATTCATGGACAGAGAAGTTTGGCAGGCTACAATCCATGGGGTCGCAAAAGAGTTGGATACAACTGAGCATGCATGCATGCACCATCCACGAAGCCAGGTTGTCAGTAACCTTAGTTAAACTACTATTTCACCAGGTAGCTGTCTGTTTGAGTGGGAAAGAGGGGTTTTCAGAACCCCCTGGGTAGAGGGCAAAGGGCAGCACTTTTTTTAATTTTCAGAAAGTTTCTCAAGTGTTTGGAGGTAGCACCAAGAATCAGTGGTCCAGATCAGTGGTTCCTGAGCGTGGCTGCTAACTGAACTCACCAGGAGAACTTTGCAAAAATGGATACCAGCTGCAAATCATATACCTGGCAAGGGTTCAGTATTCATAATATATGTGCTGTGTGCTAAGTTGCTTCAGTCATTTCTGATTCTTTGTAACCCCATGGACTGTAGCTCACCAGGATTCCCTGTCCATGGGATTTTCCAGGCAAGAGTACTGGAATGGATTTGCAACGCCCTCCTCCAGGGGATCTTCCTGACCCAAGGATTGAACCTGCATCTCCTACGTCTCCTGCATTGCTCCTGTGTCTCCTGCATTGCAGGCAGATTCTTTACCACTGAGCCACTGGGGAAGCCCATTGACAATATATAGTTCAACAACAAAAAGGCAAACAACCCAATGGGCAAGAAATGGATGAAGGAATTGAACAGGTATCTCTCCAAGATACACAGATGGTCAACAAGCACATGAAAAGTGCCTTATCCTGAGCCATTAGGGAAATGCACACTAAAACCACAGTGAGATACCACTTCACACGCAATAGGATGGTCACTTCTTCAAAAAGCAAACAAAAAATAACAGAAAACAGTAAGTGTTGGTAAGGATGCACAGAAACTAACCCTTATGCATTGCTTCTGTAATGTAACATGATATACAGCTACTGTGGAAAACAGTTCTATGGTTCTTCATAAAGGTAAATATCAAATGACCACATGACCCAACAGTTCCACTCCTATGTATATACCCAGGAATACTGAAAGTGGATACTTGAGTGTCACAGCAGCACCACTCACAACAGCCAAAAGGTGGAAACAACCCAAATGCCCATCAACAAAGAAAGGGGTAAACACAATGTACTCTACTCAGACAATGAAATGGGATTCAGCCCTGAAAAGGAATGAAGGTTTGATATGTTTGTGGGTTTCCCTGATGGCTCAGTGGTAAAGAACCTGCCTCCCAATGCAGGAGATGCAGATTCAATCTCTGGGGAGAATAGATCCCCTGGAGGAGGACATTTCACATGATATACTCTGCATGTAAGTTAAATAAGCAAGGTGACAATATACAGCCTTGACGTACTCTTTTTCCAATTTGGAACCAGTCCATTGTTCCATGTCTGGTTCTAACTGTTGCTTCTTGACCTGCATACAAGTTTCTTAGGAGGCAGGTCAGGTTGTCTGGTATTCCCATCTCTTGAAGAATTTTCCAGTTTGATTCACACAGTCAGAGGCTGTAGCTCCTTATGGACACCCAAATTAGGGCAAATGTTAACGGACATTAGTGAGAGCTGACAAGGACCAGAGGGAAAGGTTAAACAAAAGCTGCCGCCCAGGCCAGCTCAACGAAAGAATGATCTAACTCTTGAGCTGGCCGATACTCATGGTCAGAGACATCATCAGGCCACCTGACTGCCGATGGCCCCGCATACAGGTGTGATGGCTATGGAAGCCTGAGGCTCAAGACCTCTCTTGAAACAGGCATGATGCCTTGTGGCTTCAAGCGTCTGGTGTTCCAACAGTGTTCCCTGTGACAATTCCTGAAGGTGTTTCAGAAATCTGGCTTGAGAAATCTTGACTAGAGATGTGAGGTTTTGTTTCATTGCACAATTCCACCAAAGTGGAGATAGTTTCCATGATGGACCATTGTACATAGTATTCATTGGCTCCTTTATAAAGAAACTGCACTACAATTAACACTTTTTCTCCAGCACCTTCCTATCCCTATTTCTGGAAAGTTCTGCCTTTGATCCATCTTTCCAGGAAGTATAACACCTGATGATCAAAAGAACAATAGTCTCAAGGTTATACTTCTGTTTTACCTTTACTTTCAAGGGACGAAAAAAGAACTTGATATGGGAACAATCAACTTTAATCTAGGGCTACCTTTTTGGTGAGAAAAAACAACAACAACAACAAAAAACAAACCCAGCTTTGCCAACAGTATCAGCCAATTCCTTCACAAAACCAATTTCAGTAATTTGTATGCCTACGGTACCATTATGTCATTGGTTTGCTTCTTGGAAAATTTCCCACTTTTTGTCTATTTTAGTAGTTTGGAATGGATCAAGGCAACTTCTTTAACTCCAGGTGGAGAGGTAAAGCAATCTAACACCAGTGAAACATAAAAAAGGCCAGGGGAAAGAGGAAAGATGCACAGGTGTGTTTTGTGGTCTGCAATCCATGAGGGGCTCCTGTGGAATCCAACTTGGCTTGGACTATCCACGAGTCTGGAGAGTATGCTCCAAACTCATCTCGCAGCTCAGGGTGGTGAACTGCCTGAAAAACCTTAGCTCTTCCTCCTACTCCACAACCTGGTTGGGATTAATGTACATGATTTTCCTGAAATTGACAAAAGTAGCACTCATCCCTGAAGGGACATGTGAGGGCATCATTTTCACTGGTGCAAAAAAAGGGATGACACTCACACCAGCTGATGACCGAGTGGCTACTAAGCACCTCGAAACAGATGGAAAGAAAGTCTGTGTTTCTCCACTTTATATAACCAGATAAAAGTTAGCCTGAAGGAAATGCAGACTTTGGATTCCAAATATTTACTGCACTGGCACTAGATTTAGAGTAGAACTGAAATGCTGACAATGACTCAGGAAAAACAAGGATTTGATCAGTTACATGTTTATATAGAACTTTATTAGTGATCTGTATTTTTAAAGGAGCCAGGTGATAAGACACAGCATAAGAAAAAGACTTCTATTAATCATTTTCAAGGTAAAATAAGTACATGAGATCTTGTTTCAAAACAGAAAGTGCATCTAAAGCCCCAAGACAGAGTTGGGGGGAGTATTGGTTCTAGCCACCACAGTGGCACTTAAAATGCAAATGGTACTCTGTCCTTCTCCCCCTCAGTACATGGGAATGCAAAGTGGCAATCCTTGACATTTCTCTCAATATGTCATCTGCATGGTGACATTTTGGAGGTTTGTGATATTGGAGGCTTGCTTTCTGGCGTCTTGGCTCTTTGTACTGAGATTACTGAGATGGCAATCATAGTTGACCTGGGTCGGATCAATCAGAATGATCTATGTGAGATGCCTTCCGAAGCAGTCAGTTCATCCATAACCTGGCGCCGCCAGGTCGACTACGTGCCTTTCCTGAGGGAAAGTCACAATGTGAAAGAATTCCACAGAGCTGGCTGCAATGGGCTTCAGCCTCATCATTTTAGATCTCAAACCACCCAGCAGTTAGAAAGTAACTATCCACTTCTTTTTCTTTAAGTAACAATAATTCATTTCTAAACCCAACTGACAATATTATATGGGCATTCCAAAAGTATATGTAAACCTTCTTTAAAGACATACTCTTTAAAAATGCACCACTTGACTGCTAAAATAATAGGAATGAAACGCATCTGCTGCACAGCGGTTCCTGGTCCATGGCATTCCTCACAGCCCTGTTGGCAAACTTGGTACAAGCCAGGCAAAAGGCCTGGCTCCCCTGTGCTGATACTGGCAGCTACTCTTCATCGACAGGGGCTACTCTTCACTGCAGTCCATGGGCTTCTCATTGCAGTGGCTTTTCTTGTTGTGGAGTGCAGGCTCTAAGTGTATGAACTCAGTGATTGCAGCTTATGAGCTCTAGAGCACAGGCTCAGTAGTTGTGGCACATGGGCTTAGCTGCTCCACCACATGTGGGGCCTTCCCAGAGCAGGGATCGAACCCATGTCCCCTGCGTTGGCAGGTGGATTCTGACCCACTGGACCACCAGGGAAGCCCAACTTCCTAATTCTCAATTCTTAATACCTGTCCAATGTTAAGTGTCTATTAATTATGAAACTAGATCTCACCATGTGATGTGAATGTGTAAAACCTCTAACATCACCAAATATCACAAAGACCAAATTCCTCAATATGATATCTCTACCTGGAAATCAATATTTCTGTACATATTTGGGTGTTTTCAGATCTGTATCCAAGCTAACACAACTACAATGAAAGCTGAAGATGTAAGAGCTTTGGTGGTGTCAACACAGTGTACAAACAAGCATGACGTCGATCACCAGTCAGCAAACTAGGTTCCAAGGGCCAAACCCAGCCTGCCTCCTTTCTCTGTAAGTAACTTTTTATTGAACACAGTCAGGCACATTCACATTTAGGGACTGCCTATGACTGTTTTTGGGCTTCCCAGGTGTCTCAAACAGTAAAGAACCTGCCTGCCAATGCATGAGATATAGGAGACACAGGTTTGATCCCTGGGTAGGGAAGATCCCCAGGAGGAGGAAATAGCCTGGAGAATCCCATGGACAGAGGAACCTGGCAGGCTACAATCCATAGGGTCACAAAAAGTCAGACACAACTGAAGCGACCTAGCATGCACACATGACTGCTTTTTAGCTACAAAAGCAGAGCTGAGCAGTTGCAACAGTGACTCTAAGGCCGGCCAAACCTAAAATACTTACTACCTAGCCCCTTTTTTTTTCCTTTTTATTTTGTATTGGTGTATAGCCCATTAACAATGTTGTGACAGTTTCAGGTGGACAGTGAAGGAACTCTGTCATATATATACATGTATCCATTCTCCCCCATACTACCTAGCCCTGTACCCACAAAGCTTGATGGCTCTGTACTAACCTCCTTGTAACATTTCATTTCTAGCAACTTCACGTTCTCAGCCACAAAACCAAGGGAATGCAAAGAACAGATCCAAGCAGAGAGAAAAAAGTTATCATGCACTCTTTGAGCACTTGTCCTTACTCTGGTGGGTCACCAGGGGTATACAAGGAGAAGAAAACAAAGCAAGCAACTCAGAAGCATAAGTGACATAGTAGAAGGAGGAAATTTTGATGGGCCGGAAAGAAAAAACAAAGAATCACTAAGCTGAGTGACTATTTATTCAGTATGACCACAAGAACAATTAAAATGTGAGTGTCTACTACACACTAGACATTGACCTTAGTGTCCCCATTTCTGAAAGAGAAACCACAAGGTTCAGAGACTCCAAATACTGCCTTAGGGCACACATGAAACAACAGAGCCTTGAGTCAAACGCAAAACCATCCATGCCTAAAACCAAGGCTAACCACGTCTGAGTGGTCTCTGTGGTTACTGGTACATTCCAAGAACATACGATTATCCATGTTTATGCATACAAACCTTAACTATCAAGAAAATGTTACACTGTAGTAAATCCAAGAAGAAATAAGAAGCATACAATATAGTTTTAAGATGTTCTTTCAAAAACATGTGGAAGATAAAAATGCTGACCTCCAAAGCGCCAAGTATCAATTGGTCCTTCATCCACAAATTTCATTTCACCCCAAACACTGACACATAATCACATACCACATCAGCTTTTCTAAAATGGACAGCAGTGCTAGGAAGTCTTTCTGTAAGATAAATCTCTCTGAATGAAAGAGTCAGTTGCCTTCATGAAATCAACTATATTTTTAACCTAGTAAAATCAGGCTGTTGCTGGTGGTACTCTTCCCTTACAGTCGGTCAGACTCCTGGGCAATGTTAACATGTGGCTTCTTGCTAAGTGTCTGGAGTCATTGTATGAACATTTTGAGAAAACCAGAAGCCTTCTTCATGGTTAGAGGCTGCCAGCCTAATTTACATAGCCTGGTCTGTTCAACTATTAAAACAAGGCAACCACCTAAATTTAAAAATAAGACCACTTTACAAGAATTTTACAAACAACTTGATTGTAGTATCATCTACGAACCCTAAAATTATCCCATTTTATGTGTAAGTCCAATGATTTTTAGTAAATTTACTTAGATGTGCAACGTTTAGGACATTTTAGAACATTTCCATCACCCCAATCATACTCTTGGTTCCCACTCCCCTTTCCTAACTCCACCCTCAGGCAACCACTAATCCACTTGGATGGATTTGTCTTTCTGGACATCATGGATCAGTAGCTGTGAGGTCCCAGGGGGTCTTTCTGTGACTCCAGGTCTGTGAAGGAGGTAAGGGAAGGTGGAAAGCAGCTGTGAGCAAGCACAGATATGCATGCGCACAATTCACAACTTCTGTAACTGGCCTTTAAAGACCCTGCAAATTCATAGAGCACATAGGAGAATGGGGCCCTTGCTTACCGAGGAACACAAAAGAATGAGAGTCCCATATCTGAATTCTCCCAAGAACTAAAACTTTTTGTACCTTGAAATCTTAGTTTCTTTTTTTCCCCCACGATTTTAAACTTTGTATTTTGTACTGGGGTATATGACAGGCAACCAGGGTTTAATCCCTGGGTCAGGAAAATCTCCTGGAAAAGGGAATGGCTACCCACTCCAGTATTCTTGCCTGCAGAATTCCATGGACAGAGGAGCCAGGCAGGCTACAATCCATATAGGGTCACAAAGAGTCAGACACGACTGAATGACTAGCACTTTCACTCACTTTCTTCAGCCACCACAAAGTTGAATATCTGCATATAACTTATAGTCAGCCCTGTGTATCCACAGTTCTGTGCTATAGTGTTCACTACTGAAAAAAAAAATCTGATGGACTGAGACAGTCCACACCAAGTTGTTTAAGGGTCAACTGTAGTCTTAATAGGAATGTTGTTTAAATAATCTAATCTAACTAGCCTTGGCTGTCTTATGACAGTTAGATGCAGCATCCTTGGGGCAGGTGGGGGAGGAAACAAATCTCTACTGAGAGGGTTCATGTGACAAAAGGGTCCCTCACTGGATTTTATGATTCTGAACACCTTTTCTCTGGTTAGTTAGACTTCCTGCTGGGGTCTTCCTATTTCCTGCAGAGGTCTTCCTATCCTGTGTCTCCCGCCCTACCCCTGCCCATCCAACCCCCAGTAACTAATAGTTACCTTGATTAGACCCAGTATTCTCCTAAGATGAGAGGTTCACAAATGGTTTTCTATCAAGGGCCAGACAGTAAATATTTCCAGTTCTGCAGGCCACATGGTCTCTGTCCAGAGACTCAACTTTGTCTTTAAAGGGCAAAAGCCGCCACAGACAATAACTAATCATGTGAGTGTGGCTGTGCTCCAATAAAACTTTATCTATAGACACAGACTTGAAATCCACATCACTTCCATAAAATACGACTCTTCTTTTGATTCCTTCTCAACCAATTAAAAGTGAAAATCTCATTCTTATCTGGCAGGCTGTATAAGAAACAGGTGGCCAGCAGGATTCAGCTTGTAGGCTGCTGTTGGCCAACCCCTGTCCTAAGACCTCCCAGGGGCAGCATCAGTTCAGCGACTGACAACAAGCCTATTGTTCTCGTACATGTAAGAGAATCTACCCACAAGGAACTTTAGGGACTTGTGTGGGGGCATGGTGAAGGCACAGGAGTGTACTTGGACCCTCGAGATTCTCTGACTTCAAGGCTGACCGTCTTACCCCCATTCACTGGCCCCGCCAGCAACCCTGGCAGCAGGCTGGTAACCACTGTGTTGCTGGCCTATTATTTTCTATAGGTCCTTCTTGTTTCCCCAGCTGTATTTGCATCACCTTGAGGAAAAGGGCTAGGATATATTAATTATGTGTTATCTTTCATCACCAGGGGCTTCCCTCGTGGCTCAGGTGGTAAAGAATCTGCCTGCAATGCAAGAGACCCCAGGTCAATGCCTGGGTAGGGAAGATCCCCTTGATAAGGGAATGGCAACCCACTCCAGTATTCTTGCCTGGAGAACTCTATGGACAGGGCGGAACACCTTCCATGGAGTCACAAAGAGTCGAACATGACTGAGCGACTAACACTTTTCATCTTCCATCTCACAGGGCACATCTAGATTATTAAAAATCCTACCACATGCTCATTTCTGGCTACTTGTGCCTACTTTTAAAAAGAAATGTGAAATATTTTAGACTCTTTCTCAAAGTAACAAACTAAAACCTAAATTAAGATGCTCTTTTCTTTGACCCTCAGTTGATTTTTCTTAAAGGGTGATAGCAGCTCCTGTGGGCAAAGTTCACCTAGCAGCCCTCAGGATCACAGGACAGTGTGTGTCCTCTGCATTAAGAGCAAAACCACAAAACCAGGTCCCTACAATGTGGAGGAACCTCACTAAAATTAGGCAAGGTGAGAAAAGCATGACATAAGAGGCCATGTGTACAGAATTAAATAGAGATGATTTCATCGTATGAAAAGCCCAGAACAGGTAAATCTAGAGACAGGAAGTAGACTGGTGGCTTGGTGGTTGCCAGGGCTGGGCAAGGAGGGATGGGGAGCCACTGCTTCATGGCCACAAGGTTTCCTTCTGGGCTGATGGAAATGTTCTGGAACTGCATAGAGTGGGTGGCTATACAACACTGGTGATGTACCAAGTGCTACTGAGTAGTTTATTTTTAAATGAGTTATTTTGCTTTGTAACTCTACCTCAATAAAAACAAGGTTTTTTAGAGCATGGTTGTAGACCTGTACAATCTGACAGTGGAAAGAACACCTAGACTTAGTGTTAAATGAAAACAGCAAGTCACAGGAAAAAAATTTTTTTTGACAGGAAGATTGCATTTATGTAAACTTCTGAAACAAAGATCTGGGCTTCTGCACATACACTCAGGCACAGGTGGAGAAAAGGCCACACAGCAAGCTGCTGTTCTACCAGGGAGGGGGGCAGCTGGGGAGTTTCTCATGTTTTACATATTTCCACATTTGTCATTCCAATAAGGCAGGAAGGAATGCTTCAGTGGGTCCCCCATGTCAAAGAAAAACACCCCAAGGTCCCTGAGGGCCTGCACATTTTAGTAAAGGGCAGGCATGCACACCTGTGTATCAGAGCCCAGCGCCCGAAGAGCCTTGGGGTGTGGCGGTGGGGAGGCTGGTCTGCAGGAGAGGAGTGTGCACAGCTGCTATGCAAAGAAAAACTCCATCAAGCAGCTCTTTGGTCACTAGGATGTCAAGCAATTAATTTTTACCAAGTTTTTCGCTCCTTTGGCATCGAAGTTGGTCCATCCCATGAAGTGTGTTAAGTTTCATACATGAGTACCGCAGGCCTCAGAAGAGCCTACGTCAGGCAAGCACCACCCCCTCACACCACCACCCTTTACAATCTTTCCTTTTCTCTTTGAAGAGGGGCATTTCTGGACAGGGCAATGAAGGGGAGGGGGCGAGGATGGCTGGCTACAGCCAGACCATCTCTGGGCTGAGCCCTGGCAAACTGGCTGGAGTGATACAGCCTGGTCCCTGACATGGCAGGCAAGGTCCTGCAGTCGTGTGAGCAACGAGGCATAGGATGAGGGCACCTTCTCCTCTTTCCAAACGAGACAGATGACCATCTTTGCCCAACTGGCAGAGAAAAATTCATAAATGCACCCAGTCCCCCAATTCTGTTAACCATCAGCACTTCCTAAGCCTTACTTCTCCACTAGCCCTGGAGCCACACTGTGACTCCTGACTGTACATTGTAATCTCCAGGAGAGCTTAAAACTCGGGGCTACCTGGCCCTGTTGTGGAGGCGCCAGCATTCCTGAAGCTCCCAGCCAGCTTGAGACTGTGCACGTCTCCAGCGGCGAAGCCTGCTCCCCATTCTCAAGGAGCCAAAACAAGCAGAAGACCAATGAGAACAGACAACAGCTGATCACAGCCAGTCTGAGAGCTCTTTCCCCCCCAACCCCCCACCGAGTACACAAGGTCATGTTTACATTTTGACACTGTAAACAGAGAAATAGTCATTTTTCTGTGAGTAAAACAGCTAAGAGCTGACATTCATCGAATTAAAGACACAGTTACTTCCTAGATCCTGCAAGGACACCTGGACAGGTGGGTCGCTCCAAGGCAGCAGCCCCACCAGGGAACAGTATTTGGCAAGGAAAGGGAATGGAGCACTGATCCAGGCTGCGATGTGGACAGATCTTGAAAACATGATGCTGAGTGAGATAAGCCAGACGCAGGAGTCTGCAGACTGCATGACTCCACGTACACGAAATGTCTAGAACAGACAAATCTGGAGACACAGAACAGAATCGTGTTGCCAAGAGATGGGGAGATAGGGAATGACTATTAATGGGTACAGGCTTTCTCTCTGAGGTGATGAAACTACTCTGGAATCACACAGCAGTGGTGATCACACAATCTTGCAAATGTATGAACAACCACTAAATGGTGCAGTTTAAAATGGTATGTTCTATGGTAGGTGAGGGCTTCCCTGGTGCCTCAAATGGTAAAGAATCCACCTGCAATGCAGGAGACATGGGTTCAATCCCTGGGTTTGGTAAGCTCCCCTGGAGAAGGGCATGGCAACCCACTCCAGTATTCTGGCCTGGAGAATCCCATGGACAGAGGAGCGTGATGCGTTACAGTCCATGGGGTTACAAAGAGTTGGACACACCTGAGCATCTTCATCAGGCCATCTGGCTCTCAGGCAGACTTGGTCATGTCTGAAGTCACTTTTGGTTTTGCCATGACTTGGAGGGGTGCACTACTGGCAGGCACTCAGCAGAGAGACCGGAGATGCTGCAACCTGTCCAGGTGTCCTGCTAACTATCCTCCACTACACAGGACAGTCCAACAATAAAGGATTACCCACCCCTAAACATTCACAGACACAGCTTGGAGGAGACTCTTGAGAGTCCTTTGGACAGCAAGGAGATCAAACCAGTCAATCTTAAAGGAAATCAGTCCCAACTGTTTTTTGGAAGAACTGATGCTGAAGCTGAAGCTCCGATACTTTGGCCACCTGATACAAAGAACCGACTCATTGGAAAAAGACCCTGAGGCTGGGAAAGACTGAAGGCAGGAGGAAAAGGAGACAACAGAGGATAAGATGGATGGACAGCATCACCGACTCAATGGACATGACTTTGAGCAAGCTCTGGGAGTTGGTGATGGACAGGGAAGCCTGAATCGAACACAACTGGGTGACTGAACTGAACTGAAACATTTACAGTGCCAGGGCTCCAAAACCCCAGTCTAAAGTAACATCTGCTCAGTTTGGACACCCTGTAGGCCCCTGTCTATAAGCGGTACAGCACGCTGAATGACCCCACTTGTTTCTCTGTGTAATCGAATCACTGAACATAACACCATCATCAACAATGGTGGCAAAAATAGTGATGGTTGATAGTGGGGTTAATAGGAGGCCTCCACCCCGGCCCCTGCTGAGTCCCTACTCCTAAGGTGTCAGCAAAAAAGGTTCCTTTGACACCCCCCACCTCCTGGTTTCCCCTGCCTTAATTCAAGTGTTGGCTAAGTCCTGTGCACTTCTTGTCTCCTCACAATTTCTCTGACATAATCCTCAATTTTTCTAATCCAAGAGCCCTGACTATCTCTAGCTCAGGTCCATCAGCATCTGTGAAAACCTCCAACAATTTCTGACTGCCCTCTTCTCTCAGAAGTGCTCCTTGTCCATCACTCATACGTGGCTAGCTCATCAAGCAGGACTTGGTGCCTCACATGACTGAAACTCCAGGCCCCACTCACAAGGAATAGGACTCGTAGGGGTGTTGTGAGGATGTAAAATGCCTAGCCCAGCAGCCTCTGAGCACCCAGGACACCTCGGCCCGCGCGGCTCTTATCAACACCACCAGGCTGACCAGACCCTTCCATTCTCTCTGGGAAACAACACACAGAGTGCTGGAGGAACTGCCACAAATCAGGCGGTTTAACACAACACACATTTACCGTCTCACAGCTCTGGAGGTCAGAAGTCAAAGATCAGTTTCATTAGGCCAATAGCAAGGCGTTAGCAGGGCCACACTCCATCTGGAAGCGCGAAGGAAATATACACCTCCTGGCTCTTCCGGATTTGAGAGGCCGCCTACATTCCTTGGCTCCTGGCCACACAGCTCCAACATCTGCTTCTGCTGCCGCCATCTCCTTCTCTGACTCTGAGAGTTCTGCTTCCCTCTGGTCAGGACTCTTCTGCTTACCCTAAACCCAGCCATATAATCCAGGATGATCACCTCATTTCAGGATTCTTAACTTAATCCCACCTACCAAGGCCATTTCTTTGGGAAGGTAACTTATTAAACAATTTAGGAGACTAGGCCGTGGACATCTCTGGAGCGCTATTCTTCTATCTGGGTGGGAGGGGCAGGGAAGAGGTCTGTTAAATATCAAACAACAATGAATATAAGATAAAAGTAACCGGGGGAATCGAACATAGCACAGGGGGCACACGGTTAACTGAGCCACGGAAGGGGAAGTATAGACAGTCATTTTGGTTCAAGTCTGGAGTCAGACAGACGCCACTCTTTGTTGGCTCTGGGAAGCAAGGTTACTAAGGCAAGCCCCTGGGCTTCAATTCCATCGTCTTCCCACTGACGACTCACGCAGCCTTTGTCAGCTTTCAGTGACAGTGCCCTGGAGTGTGTGGCCCACAAGCAGCACCCCTCATATGTCCTAAGACCCAAGGGACCCCGGCGGGGAGAAAGCAGGAAGCAGGAAGAACACAGTGAGGCCTCAGGGTAAACAGAACATTAGCACGTGTGAGCCCCACTGGAGGCAGGCACCTGTCTGCTGGTGCTCGCCACTGGTGCTTCCTGGACTTGGAAGGGTACCTGAGATGGGAGGCTGTGAAACAGTTACTGAATGAATGGACAGATGAGCCAACAAATGAATGAAGAGAGGCAGGATGCCTCAAATTGAATAGGGACAGGGCAGTGGGGTGGCATCTGTGACACAGCATTGGATCATGGTCAGAAGATTCAGCTCAAGTCTTGGTTCCTCTCACAGTGGGTGGGACGTACCCCTTGGCTGTGGCCCTCACATGCAAGATGAGGAGAGGAAAGAGGCAATCCTGGCTCTTTTAAGCCCAAAGCTGGAGGATTCAAGCTGCACGTGGTCTTGCCTGGGCCTGACCTGCCTAACACAAAGACTCTGGGTCAGTCAAGCTAACCGGTTCCTATGCTTATTCCAAACACCTAGCAGTTCCTTGTCCACAGCATTCTTCTCATCCCCAATGCTGAGGAAGCATGAGATACACTCAACCTAGGAGACAATGGACAAGGATAAAGAACCCCCAGGCTCTAGTGAGCCACCTCCTTTTCTCAGAAGCCACCACCTTCTGCTGAGGGTGTCTGGCAACCACCACTGTTACATTTTCTGGGTCTCCCATCTTCCACACAAACCTGGTCTCTATTCACTATCCTAGCACACAGGAGGCCAAGAACCTATAAATATTACCTTATGTGACTGGATTTAAATGAGAATAACTGAACTCAGGAAATTTTAGCTCTGCTTTTATTCCATCAGATTAATTTTACTGAATATACTGGAAAGGCAGCCAAATAGCAAAAGGACCTAGGCAAGAAGAGCTCACTGGGCTCAAGTGTTAAAGTGACCTTTAACATGTCATTTGACCCATGAGTTTCTGCAGTAGAACCTACGGGAGAAGGGGAAACACAATTTCTACTTCCAAAATCAGAGCGATAGGGAAGAAAAGGAAACTTAGAGATTTCCAAACATCCGGCGGATATTTATAGAAATGAATGACTTTTCCACTCACTTTTCTTAAAGAATAAAAAGAAAGATATTAGACCAAGAACAAGTCAAGAAATGGTTGTTGATAATCTAAATGGAAGAAGATTCTTACAGAAGTCCACTCTTTATGGATTTAAAAGCAAGACACTCCTCTCTGTATATACAAATACACACACACACACTCCTATAATCTTAAACAATGAAAAATGGAAAAATCATTATTTATCACAAAGTTGATAATAATCTCAAAATAGACCCTGCAGGATAAATATACTAAGTTGAGTTGACTGCATGCTCAGTCGTGTCTGACTCTTTGCAACTTCATGAACTAGAGCCTGCGAGGCTCCTCTGTCCATGGGATATTCCAGACAAGAATACTGGAATGGGTTGTTATTTCCTTCTCCAAGGGATCTTCCCGACACAGGGATCGAACCCATATCTCCTGTGTCTCCTGGATTGCAGGCTGATTCTTTACTGCTGAGCCATCAGGGAAATCCAAAATACAGTAAACCTCCTATTAATTAACACTGAATACAGGTTCTAAAAATACAGCAATGGTGTCATCTGGCCCTGTTATGTGGGGATCCAACTGGCAAAATTCGAGAACCATGGATTGTTTTCTCTTTAATGCAATAGCCTGTTCAAAGAACTTTTGATGTATCACAGGATTTCTCCATGTGGCGCAGGTCAAACCCCAGCTAGTGAACAAATGGATACCTAAAAGCTGGACCTGCCACCATCATCCTGATCATTTATACTCTGCTTTGATCTCAAATGTGCTATGTCCACCACTCTTAAAGTGCCTGAGGTTGGCACTTCCAGTAATGTACAGTCCCAATTGAGCTTTGGAAAACAGAACAGTAAGTTTCAACTGCTCAGTCCATCTAAAGGTTAATAACAAGACAACATCAAAAGCAGACATATATACAACCATCAAAGGCACTTAATTTTTCTGAGAGGCAAAAAAGTTCTTCCTGTATTTTCCATCTAAATGGTAATTACCTTTTTATAAAGTGGCCACTGACCTCCAAGTTAATATATGTGGAATACATGTGTGCCACTAATGTAAACCACACGCAACTCACCCACAGAAAATACCAGTCACAGAAACGGTGAATTAACTTTATTGACTGGTTGATTTGATTTTTTTGGCTTCACTGTGCAGCATGTGGAATTTTAGTTCTTTGACCAGGAATCGAACCCGTGTCCCTATGTTGGGAACAAGGAGTCTTAATCATTGGACTGCCAAGGAAGTTCCAACTGTTTATTTTTAAACAAAGTTTTGGGGTATGACTCCCAGAAAACTATGAAAATTATATGCACAGTACTGATCTGCAGAGACAGTGAATTTAAACCTACAATGAGTTCATAATCCAACTGAAAAATTTCTGTTTTGATGTCTATTACCATATGTGAAATAGATCACCAGTCCAGGCTCGATGCATGAGACAGGGCGCTCAGAGCGGGTGCACTGGGATGACCCTGAGGGATGGGATGGGGAGGGAGATTGCAGGGGGGTTCAGGATGGGGGACACATGCACACCCATGGCTGATTCATGTGAATATATGGCAAAAACCACTACAATATTGTAAAGTAATTAGCCTCCAATTAAAATAAATAATTTTTTAAAAATTAAAAAATTCTGTTTTGAAAATACTGAGATTTTTTTACACATCTGTAACCACATCTGTAAAGATATTTCCCTAGGTTTGCAACCTCTTTGTTGTAACAGAAAAAGAAAGTACAGCTTTCAATAATTCACCAACATGCCGAGTTGGCAATACAAATGCTGTTAGACACAACACTGAATGGAATTACTATACAACTCTAGAAGAGTTTGTTCACAATCCTTGGCCCTCGGTTACCTTGCTCACAGCAGCATATTTTATGCTATTACAGTTTTCATAAATTATATATGAAATGCTTTCAGTCAGCAAGAATCTTCACCTAACCAACTACATTCATCTATTTCTCCATAATTTCATTGCCTTTAAGAACCTATTTATTTGCCTCTTCTGACAGTTCTCCATTTGGAAGCTGTTTGGGGAAAGTCTTCATTTCTTAAATACCGTTTTCTGGTCCTGCGAATCAAACTCGACTCAAAAAGGGTTTTAAGTGTCAGATGCACAAGGAGAAAATGCTGTGCTCCAACACGTAATTTTTTCCATATCATAAAAATCAATCACAACCTTAAAGGATAATCAGTCACTAATAAAAATCAGCAGGGCTCTGTTTTGAAAGAAGAAGGAGAATGACTATTACAGCATTTACACCCTTCTGTAGACTCCACTTAAATGATTGTGGCTTGCTGAACATTCCATACATATTTCGGGCAAGGTATTATGGGAGCTGAAGTGCAAGCTGTCTCCTACTGAATTTTCACTCACTATAAAAACAATGTCTCATAAAACTGTACACATGTTTTTACTTTACAAAAAAATGTAAAACATCCACTTTTGTTCACTCCATCGACACTCTGAGCATTAGAAACTGAACTTTTTAAAAATTTGTAGCATGAGTGATGTCTGAAAAGGGTGAAAATGTCATTCGGTAACACAGCTTTCTGGAAAGAGGAACGCAGGCAATGTGTTGAAACACACAGAAAGGAAGTTTCTACCAGCTGTCTTCTGTGGGGTCAGTTTACCTATGTCTTAAATTGTGCTGTTAAAATTAAAATTCTTGCATTTATACTTTTCCTCATGAAGCTACACTCCAATGTGACCACAACTGTTTTATATTATCTTCATAAAATGGGTCTTCACCTTTGCTAAGCAAAACAGTACTTTTATTTGGCTCATTTTCCAGCTGTTTGGATTTTTAACAGACATACAACATAGAAGGGCACTACATTTGAAGCAGTTCTACCAACTCCAGAACCTTCCAAGGCTTGATCAGACAGCTGCGGCTCTAGGCTTTAGTTAAAATTATAACATGATCTCACCTGATTTTCAAAATAACGAAGCACCTTTTTAAGCCAATAAACTGTGCTATAATTTCTCTGAGTTTCTGAGTCCAGAAGTTGGCCAGGTTCAAAGAGAATGTTAGGGAACCATGAGCATTTTGCCTTTCTTGGTCTTTCCCTATTCAAACCTAGAGAAATCTTCAAACAATAATTCAGCAGCTTCCCTCCTCAAAAGTTTATTTTCAAAGGCCAGTGCCATATAGTGCTG
Organism: Madoqua kirkii; assembly: GCA_006408675.1. Classification (NCBI taxonomy): domain Eukaryota; kingdom Metazoa; phylum Chordata; class Mammalia; order Artiodactyla; family Bovidae; genus Madoqua; species Madoqua kirkii. Next base: position 9,916 of record SJYC01124495.1, on the reverse strand, counting down.
CCTTTCCTGTGCAGGTAAGAAGATGTAAGAGCCTGTCACCACACTGGGCCTTTTCAAGTCTTAAAATCATTTGGGAAGCTTGCAGTATTTCCTTTCTGGTACTCAGGCCCAACCTGGAGAGAAGTTGCTCCAGAGAGGACAAGATATCAGTTAATCACTGGAATCCCTGGATTTCAAGAGATTCTCGAAATGCCTCTCCCCAAAAGCAGCTGAACCACTGAAACCAACAGGCAATGGAACAAAAAATTACTGAAAAAGTCATTATATGAAACTTTATGGCAATCTAGCACTGCTTTTGGAAGCATCCGATTTTTACTCCGGGGGATTCATTCACATGAATAATGAGACAACTGAAGGCTCTCCTCACATCTTGCACAGAAAGGAAACCTAAAATTCAACTCTTGTTTTCCCTTTATCCCAGAAGCATATGGGTCTAATCATATCCATTCTGGCCGAAGTACACAAGGCTTTTTCAACCAGAATTTGAAGTCACTTTCTAAGGCGCTGAAGAGTAACTACCCCAGTCTGATGGTTACTCCAAAGACTCTGAAGTGTCCCATCTGGCACAGTCTTCGCTGGAAACTAGGCTGAAGCCGCCAGACAAGGAACCCACACCACGAGGCTGGGACGCACGGTTGTGCTACAAGATGACAGCTCATCTGGCCACCACAGGGCTGAAGGGCGCCTGTGGGCCCACAGTCGGGGGCGGTGGGCCGCAGAGGCCAGGCAGGGATGGGCGAGACTGCGGCGGAAAAAGGAAGATGGCCATCCATCAGCCCCTGGAGAGGAAATTACAGGCGCCCAGCTCCCAGGCATCGGTCAGCGGGTGACGTGAGAGAACCAAGTCAGAGTGTTCGTCCCGCGGTGGAAGCCGGGGCTCCGCACACCAGGAGCTCTAGGCCGGGAGAGGGGGAGCCTCAATCTTTGACCACGGTCCCGGGGGTGGGGGCGCCCGGATTCTCTCCGGGCCCAGCGGACGCACAATCTTCGCGCAGACCCCGGAGGCCCCCGGGTCCTCGATCCTCTCCCTGGGCCCAAGGTATGGGGCGCCCTAACACTGGCCCATGCCCTCCCCTTACCGATCGCGGGGGTCGATCCACGACGTCTGGCGCGTGTTGTGGTCGATGTAGAAGACTCGGCCATCGTAGTCGCGCGCCTCCTCCCAGCCGGCAGGCAGCGGCAGCTCGGCGCTCTCTCGAGCCCGAAGCGGTGGCGGCGCGGAAGGCGCCGAGGGCGCAGGGGGCACGGGGGCCGCGGCGGGGGGCGCGGCCGGCGGCGGTTCCCGCGGGGGCTGCACCGGTTGCGGTGGCTCCCGCGGGGCCTCGCGGGGCTGTCCGCGCCGCCGCCGCCGGCCGCCGCTCAGCCACGGCATGACGGCGCGGGCCCCGCCGCCGCCCGGCCGCCCCACGCGCGCCGCCTCGTCCGCCAGCACTAAGGCCCGGCGCTCGGGGCGCGGGGGCGGCCGCGGGGACCCGCCCGCCGCGCCCGGTGCATCCTCCGCCCGGCGCCCGCGCACCGGTGCCCGCCTACCTCCTGGCGCCCGCCGCCCACCCGGCGCTGCGCGACGCCGCCTGCAGTGTTTGGATCACTCGGGTCGCCGCCGCGCGTGGAGTCACAGCCCCAGAGCTGCCGCAGCCGCAGCCGCTGCCGGCAGCCCCTGAGTTCCCGCGGCTCGCCCGGCCATCTTCGTTTCACAGCACAGTCTTGGGGACGGGGCTACACAGGCCCCGCCCTGTCGGTGGGCCCGGCCCTCCCTCCACCCCTTCGTCCTCGGCGGCTCCTCCCCCGCTTGCTGCAAGCCCTTCGATCTCCCTTGGCTGCTCCGCCTCCAATCTCCCTTGGGGGCTCCTTGGCTCTCGGCCCTTCGGGCTCCCACCCCCTCACCCCCGCCCGCTGCTTCTACTCCTCCTCCCCCGCCCGCTGCTCCGACCCTCCCAACGCTCGCCCCCTGCTCCTTGATCTTCCCCTCCTGCTCCGCGCGCTCCTCCCTCTTCTCTCCTCCACCACCTCCTTGGGCCTCGCCGGGAAACCGCACGGGGGCCAGGATGGGCGCCGCCGCGTCCGTCCGCCCCCGGGCCACCGCGGAGAGGAAGGAGGGCCGGGAGGTTGGCGGCCCCACCCGGGCTGTAGACGCGGCCTGCCGGGGGCTGACTCCTGGGACCCAAACAATTCCCGGGGGAGAGGGCAGTCACCTCGCTGCACCCATTCCCAGGCCTTGGATGTCTGGGGTCCTCCTCTCTGCCCACTTGATGGGGGAGGGGAGCTGCGCCTTAGGTCTCCCACAAACCGAGGATGGCCCCGCGAAGGTGGGTAGGCCTCCTGAAGGGAGGTTGAAGGAGCTCCCTAGCTGGAGGAGGAACCTGAGGCCGGTCCTCTGGGCTGGGGCCTGGGGGACACCTGAAAGTGGGGAGCTGGTTAGGTGTCACTTCTCGTCCCTGCTAGGAGAGCCCCAGCAGGGTTGATGTGAAGTCCCCACTCCAGGTCAGACCCGCTGACCTGCCCTGAGCTCTTCCATCTTCCAGTTTGGGAGATCCGATGGTTTGAGTGGAGACCCAAGTAGGCCTCTGCTTGAGAGGAAGCCAGGTCAGCTCCTAAAACATGAAACCTCTATGGCTATTGGTATTTTATGTTACATGCACAATCGTAGCTGGAGAAATTGAAGTCCAAAGACAGGGCTGGCTCTCTTCTTGCTCCAAATTCCCCAGTTATTTAGTGCCCCAGATCTCTGGCCACAAGACAATGCCAGGAAATGCAGGAAAGTATCAGAGAGGTTTTAAAACACAGTGACACAAAAAGTTCTAATAAAAACCCTAACAGCGATTCAAATCTAGCTACATAGGGGAAGCAAGGGAAGAAAATGTCCCCAAATGCTCACAGCAGTTTGCATTCCTTCAGTGGGATGGTTGCTTTTTTAGTTATTTGCCTTCGAAATGGTTTGTAAAAGGGTTCTATTCCTTTTATAAGGGGAAAATTGTTTTTAAAAGGAATGTGCAGGCATGGAGACTGTAATTAGGACACGTCCGAAGAAGCCTGAAGAAGCCTTTCTACCTCTTCTCCCACCAGAGCACAGAGCTTCCTTGCTCCCCTAGAGTCTAACCCCACCCGAATGTCATATGCCGGAAATTCCACCACTGGAGTCCTTTTAATGAAACATGCACAGCTATTAAATGTCCAAGGGAAAGGGGCACAGAGTATCAAAAGAGCAAATATGTTGTAATCTTGGCGTGTTCCAGAGAATGGCCCAGTGCTGAGGATCCCCGCCTCGACATCTTCCCTTCTGATTGCCGTGGTTTATTACCAAGGGGTCTGCCACCGCCTTGTGCCCCTCCCCCTGCCCACACCACAGTCACCCTACCACCCACCATGGCCAAGCTGAAGTTGCATTCCCGCCCCGCCCTCCCAGGCATCGTGTCATCTCAGAATTTCACAAATCTGGGCGCTATCGAAATTATCCTGAATGGGGCTGGAGTACATTGGAGTGATGCCAACCTCTGCACAGAGAGAACACCCACACACATCAAAGGACTCACAGAAGGAAAGGCAAGATGAAAAAGTATCAGATAAAGAGTCAGGGGTGGGGGAAGCTACAGCCCATGAGGAGCTAAGAGGCAAGTGTTGACGGGCCTTTAACTGACGATAAGATCTTCTGGACTCTTTTGGACTACGGTGGACCCACAAGGTGTAGCGATGCTGCAGAGAACAAGAAAGGGTCTGTGCGCCCCTACCCCTCAAGTCAAGGACTAAACCCGAAATAGGTACCTGGGACTGTGACTTTTCTACAAACCAAGCCAGAGTCCTGGCTTCAGATTCAGAACTCAGGGGAGGCCTTGGGAGGCTGAAAGGAAGACGGTGAGATGGTGTGGATGAGGAAAATGAGGTTTGGGTCTTTAAATTCCCAAGTCCTGAGCCCTCACCCCTTGGCACATGTATCTGCCGAGAGACAGTCTGCTGTGCTTATTCTTTGAAACACAGAGCAAATATACACCATTTGATCATCATGACAGCATCTACAGGTATTCCTAATTTCGTTTGCACATCAACCGAGAAGAATTCGGAAGGAATGTCATGCATGCAAGTGGAGACACACTGAAGCCCCTACCTGAAAAAGCTTCATCCACAGGCCCACATGGCATCCCGGAACCTCTGACTCAGAGAAGCCAAGCAGGCCGACTGCATTTGTCTTCTTCAAATGAGGCAACTAAAGGAAGAAACTAGAACATGGGATGATTGAGGCCTGTGTATTGCTCCATCTTCCCTTTTTACTTGTAATGTTTGCCCCAGGCAGAAGCTGATGGTCCGTAAAGACCTGTGTGGGGCTTTGGGATGCGAGAGAAATTGATGGAGACTGTCTCGAAGGGACTGTCACCTTCTGGCTTTGCCATAAATTGGGAAGAACTGAGTGCATGTGTTTTGTGTTTGGGAGAATAAGGCCGGTCTTTCCCACAGTCGAGTGGGGCTTTCCATGTTGGACTAAAGAACACAAGCACACATAAAACAGTGCAGGGAGAGGAGGCTTTCCTCTGAGCCGAAAACACAATTACGCATTCTTCACTGCCTCCATGTTCAAACCACAGCCTTGCCAACAACAAAAGTACAAACATTGTAATGACCTCTCCTCCCACCAAGATTTCTGATGGAAATACAGCTCAGGAAAAATCCACTTAGACCCTGGGTACTGGCAATGCAATACTCGTTCTCCTCGTAGACCCTCTGGGAAATCCCTTTGCCCCAACTGTGAAAATTTGCCCTCAAGTGGAGCTTGGAGAATATTTTCTTTAAAATTCTTGTTAAGGAGTCAATCCAGCACACTCCTTGCATGCCAGGCAAGCAATTAGAAGGTTTTTTACTTAGATTCCACTTTCTCTTCCCAAAGGAGAACCTTGACTTATCAAGGAAGGGGTGAAACTGCCTCTTTCCACATTCAATACCTGAGAAGCTTCTGGAAAAAGGGAGCCCCGAGCAGCCTGCAATCGTCATGTCAAAAATGAGAGAAATAAATACCGCCAGAGAAGTCTTGCTTGCTTGTATAAACAATCGAGTGTTCTAGGAAGTGACACATTGGGTAATTCTACACAATGTGCTGAGAGGAAAACGGAAATGGGCAGGAGTGGGTCTGAAGAAGAAATGGCTCATTGTTTGGCATTCTTTAAATGCTGGAATAGTTACTCAATGATGGGCGCTTCCCATATATTTAAATAATGCAAATCCCCAAGCTGTGGGGAAGATTAGATGGAGTTCTGGCTTATTCTTGTCTTGCCAGTTTAAAGACTGCAAAGGCAGAGAGCAACACAGACATCTCTAATCCGAGACCTCTCCCCAAGCTTGGGAACTAAAAGGGGTTGTTGTTCAGTCGCTCAGTTGTGTCCGACTCTGAGACCCCATGGACTGCAGCATGCTAGGCTTCCCTGTTCTTCACTGTTTCCGGGAGAAAAGGGGGTGCGTGGGGTTATTCCCTGAGGTTTTCTTTCATGGCTTTCAGTCTCTTAACTTCGAATACTTATGTGACTTGTGATAGGGAAAGCCCTTGTTTCACTTTTGAGTGTGGACGGGGACCAAGGGAATGCTTTCTTCAAATGGGACTTCCTTGATTGGGGAAGATCTGTGCAGGTTTGAGATGAAGTTTTCTCACGGCCTGATCTTCCACTCCAGAGAGGTGCAAAGTATTCCAAAAGAGTCAGCTGTGTGGATGAACCAGGCAGTCTGTTTGTCATTTTAGTGCTTTCTGCTGCTGTGTGTTCGCTTCTCTGTGCACAGCAATGTCCTTGGCATTGGTTCATGGCTGTCATGTTGTAGGCAGACTCCCCATTTGTACCTGGGTTATTCAACTTCAGGTTTAAAGAAAAAAAAAAAGACCAATTTCTCATCCAAACTTAGAACTTTTGCTGTCACCCACTTCCTTCCTCTCCAAGTCTCCCCTCCCAAAGCTATATTTTTGCTTCTCCTCCTTCCCAACCCTTGGGTAATGTTCGACAGAATGCTAGTGAGCCAAATGGAAATGTATTCCAGGCGAACCATAATTTTCAGAAGACACAGCTGCCATGAGCCGGCATACTACACATGCTTCCTCCTGGCTGGGTTCTCTCCCATTTAGGATTATGACTCTGGTCCCCTGTGGATTTGGAAAAACAGATTCTTCAACTGCAGACCTCTGGTTTATGAGCCAAGCAGACCAGCTTGGAAGTCTCAGCTTTACAGAAACAAGAGGGCAGATTTATCCGACACAGAAATGAGCACTTTCTGGGTTATTAACAATTTTTTGTTTCATTTGATGACACCAGCATTATAAATCAGTCTCTTTTGTAGCGTGAATGGAACAGTTTTGGAACACAGGCAACGTCATTAGATCCTGGAACAACAAGCCCAAGATATTTGTTACATACCAGTGCTTCTCGACCGGGGTGACTGTGGCCCCCAGGCGACATTTAACAACATCTGGAGACATTTTTGGTTGTCATAACTGGATGGAAAGATGCTCCAGGCACCCAGTGAGTAGAAGGAAGCCTAGGATACTGCTCAACATCCTAAAGGGCCCAGGACAGCTCCACAGCAGAAACTCTTAAGACCCAAATGTTGCTAGTGCTGGTAAAGAAGCCCTGTAATATACATATAATTGATGGTAACATTTGGTGTACCTAGGCTTCATAGTGGGGAAATCAAGGCCCAGAGAATATAAGTATCTAGGGCAATATGATCTAGCTATTGCTAAAAGCATCAACCATCTTATTTGACTCTGTATTAGTCAGAGTTCTCCAGAGAAACAGAACCAATGGGATACATATATCAAGGAGATTCATTATAAGGAATTTGCTCAAGTGATTATGGAGGCTGAGTAAGGAAAAGTTGAGTTAGCAATCTGGAAACCCAGGAGAGCCAATGGTATGAGCCAGTCCAAGGCCAGCAGGCTAGAGACCCCAGAAGAGCTGATGTGTCACTTCGGGTCCAAAGGCAGGAAAAAATGGATAGAATCCCATGGACAGAGGAGCCTAGAGGGCTACAGCACAGGGGGTCACGAAAGAGTTGGACACAACTGAACAACTAACACACACACACACTTTACAGTACTGATTCAGGGAGCCATCTGCTTAGTGTTTTCCTTACTCAACTTCATAATCAGTAGGGCTTTGTTTCGCATTTAAGAGGTGCCAAGGGCTACTCAGCTGTGCATGATAAGAGAGCTTATTTAACAATCTGGATTTGTTTGTCATTTAACTTTAGGCCATGTCTCTGTGAAGTCCAGCCTGGCTTACCTGGCACAGAAGTAGAAGTGGGCAAAAAGCCAGCCCTGAGCCAACCATGCCATCAGCAATGTTTGATTTTTGTCTGTTTCCTCTGCCTCTCTTCTGCCTCATGTCCCTACCAAGGGCTGACTATACAGTTTGCTGTGTACATTTTGCAGTGCCAGACGAAAAGGTGGGACCCTTTTCAGACTACCTCCACAAAACACCACAGAGTGCCTTATAAACAAGAGACACTCATTTCTTCCAGTTGTGGAGGCTGGGAAGCCCTTGGTCAGGGTGCCAGCATGGTCGGGTGTGTTTTCACAAGGTGGAAAGGTTTAGGGAGCGCTGTGAGGTTGCCTTTATTTTATTTTATTGAGGTGTAAAACAACAAAAATTTATCCTCACCATTCTGGAAGCCAGAAAACTAACATCCAGGTGTGGCCAGGTTGGGTTCCCTGTGGAAGCTCTGAGGGAGAATTCTTCCCATGCCTTGTGAGGTCTTTTTCAAAAGAACATTGATTGAATTCTTGTGCTCATTGTCATGACCTAAATAGCTCTTGAAGGCTCCATCTCCTAATACCATCACATTGCAGGTTAGGACTTTGACATATGGGCTTCTCAGATGGCTCAGTGGTAAAGAATCCAACCACAGTGCAGAAGACACAAGAGATGCAGGTTCAATCCCTGGGTCTGGAAAATCCTCTGGAGGAGGAAATGGCAACCCCCTCCAGTATTCTTGCCTGGAGAGTCCCATGGACAGAGAAACCTGGCGGGCAACAGTCCATGGGGTTGCAAAGAGCTGAACACAACTTAGTGATTGAGCACACACACATGCAACTTCAATATATGAACGTGGGGGCACACCAACATAATAGACCACAGCAGACCCCTTGTATAAAAAATATTAATAATAATGTCAACATGGTGATATTGTCAACACTGGATTGAGCTCCGTGTGTCACACAGCATTAAAATAAGCAAAAGCCCTTCAGAATGTAAGGTCCTGTCTATACCTTTGACATCTAGTCACTGTGTCTTTTGAACATTCCAAAGGGATAGCAATTTTCAGCTATAGCACAGAAGAGCATCTGGGGGAAAGAAGCACTGTCCCAGCAGATCCAACCACTTGTTCCTCAGGACTTCTCTGCCAGCCCACCTACTTCCCCAAGGTCAGCAGGATGCTGCTGGCAGGTGGAAGATCCACTGCCCCTACACCATGGGTTCCTTGGTGTTGCGGGTTGAATTACGCGCCCCTCAAAATACGTTTAAGTCCTGTCCCTAGAACCTGTGAGCATTACATTATTTGGAAATATGGTCATTTCAGATGTAATTAGTTAAATTATGATGTAGTCATAATGATATAAGATGGACCCTTCACCCAGCGTGACTGGTGTCCTTAGAAGAAAAGAAAAGACGGACCCATGGGAAGAAGGCCCTGTGATGAAGGAGGTGGAAACTGGAGTGATGTGTCTACAAGTCAACAAACATTGAAGCAACACCAGGAGCTAGGAGAAAGGCTTGGAACAGACCCTTTCCTAGAGCCTTCAAAGGAAGTGTGGTCCTGCTGACACCTTGATTTCAGACGCTGAGCCTCCAGAACTGTGAAAGAATAAAATTCTCTTGCTTTAATACACCCAGTCTGTGGCACTTTGTCTACTGTGGCCCCAGAAGAGTAATACTCCTGGAAACTTGTCCCCAGGCTCCTGCTGTTGCTCAAGGCTGGATTGGAATATATAGAAGTATCCTGACCAATGCTAGGAAATCCCAGAAAACAGAAGTCTGCCATGACAGCTCGCAGAACTCCAACCAAACCCAGGAGCCCCAGGTATGACCTGCTTGACTCTATCAACATCCAATGTAGACCAGAAGTGTCTGATTTTGCCATGTGCTGCACAAAGTTCAGATTACCTTGGACCACTAGGTATCCAACCTGGAGATGTGTGAAGAGTCTCTTTTTCCTGATATTTATCTATTTCGAGTCACTGCTGCTGCTAAGTTGCTTCAGTAGTGTCCGACTCTGTGCGACCCCATAGACAGCAGCCCACCAGACTCCACCGTCCCTGAGATTCTCCAGGCAAGAACATGGGAGTGGGTTGCCATTTCCTTCTCCAATGCATGAAAGTGAAAAATGAAAGCGAAGTCACTCAGTCGTGTCAGACTCTTCACGACCCCATGGACCAGAGCCTACCAGGCTCCTCCATCCATGGGATTTTCTAGGCAAGAGTAGTGGAGTGGGTTGCCATTGCCTTCTCCTTCGAGTCACTAATAATTATCAAAGATTACAATTTACAATACTGAGTATAGAACAAAATGCAATTATTGGAGGACAATTGCTCTACAGATACGGTTTTTGCCATACATCAACATGAATTAGCCATAGGTCTACATATGTCCCCTCCCTCCTTAAACCCCTCCCATCTTGCCTCCTATTCCACCCCTCTAGGTTGTCACAGAGCACTGGGTTGAACTCCCTGTGACACCCAGCAAGTTCTCACTGGCTATCTATTTTACATATGGTAATGGATGTGTTTCCATGCTGTTCTCACAATTCAAGAAATGTCACCTTATGGAAACATTTCAGCTTAGCCTGAAGAAGGAGTGATGGAATCATAATTAAAGTGAAGAGCCCTCCCCCATGAGTTGATTAGATCCACTGTTTCCATTGTTGCTAAGATGATAGAAAGACAGATGACCAG
>SJYC01124491.1:0-13618 GCA_006408675.1 Madoqua kirkii | reverse complement strand
GAAATACTTTGGAATAAAACTACCTAAAGAAACAAAAGACCTGTATATAGAAAACATTAAAACACTGATGAAAGAAATCAAAGATGAAACAAATATATGGAGAAATATCCCATGTTCATGGATCTGAAGTATCAATATAGTGAAAATGAGCATACTACCCACAGCAATCTATAGATTCAATGCAATCCCTATCAAGCTATCAATGGTATTTTTCACAGAACGAGAACAAATAATTTCACAATGTGTATTGATGTACAGAAAAACTTGAATAGCCAAAGTAATCTTGAGAAAGAAGAAAGGAAAAGGAGGAATCAATCTGTCTGACTTCAGACTATACTACAAAGCTACAGTCATCAAGAGAGTATGGTACTGGCACAAAGACAGAAATATAGATTAATGAAACAAAATAGAAAGTCCAGAGGTAAATCCACACATCTCTGGACACCTAGCAATCTATAGATTCAATGCAATCCCTATCAAGCTATCAATGGTATTTTTCACAGAACGAGAACAAATAATTTCACAATGTGTATTGATGTACAGAAAAACTTGAATAGCCAAAGTAATCTTGAGAAAGAAGAAAGGAAAAGGAGGAATCAATCTGTCTGACTTCAGACTATACTACAAAGCTACAGTCATCAAGAGAGTATGGTACTGGCACAAAGACAGAAATATAGATTAATGAAACAAAATAGAAAGTCCAGAGGTAAATCCACACATCTCTGGACACCATATATTTGACAAAGCATGCAAAAATAAACAATGGAGAAAAGACAATCTCTTTAACAAGTGATGCTGGGAAAACTGGTCTACCAAATGTAAAAGAAGGAAACTAGAACACTTTCTATGACTACACACAAAAGTAAACTCAAAGTGGATTACAGATTCAATCGCTGGACTAGAAACTGCAAAGTTCCTATAGGAGAACATATTTAAAACCCTCCCTTACATAAATCACAGTAGGATCCTCTATGACACACTCCTCAGAGTAATGGAAATACAAGCAAAATTAAAGAAAGCAGGCTTAATTAAAATTCAAACCTTTTGCACAACAAAGGAAACTATGAGCAAGGTGAAAAGACAGCGTTAAGAATGGAAGAAAATAAAGCAAATGAAGCAACTGACAATGAATTAATCTCAAAAATATACAAGCAGCTCCACACCAGAAAAACAAATGGCTCAATCAAAAAATGGGACAAAGAACTGAAGAGATTTTTCAACAAAGAAGACATACAAATGGCTAATAAACACATGAAAAGATGCTCAACATCACTCATTATCAGAGAAATGTGAATCATAACCACAATGAGGTATTATCTCCCTCAGAATGGCTGCTATCAAAAAGTCTACAAATAATAAATGCTGGAGAGGCTGCAGAGTAAGGGAACCCTCTTACACTGTTGGCGGGAATGCCACTACAAAGAACAGTGTGGGGATTCCTTAAAAAACTGGAAATAGAATTGCCATACAACCCAGAAATCCTACTGCTGGGCATACACACTGAGGAAACCAGAGCTGAAAAAGACATGTGTACCCCAATGCTCATCGCAGCACTGTTCACATTAGCTAGGATATGGAAGCAACCGAGATGTCCTTTAGCATACAAACAGAAATGAAAACCATGGTACATATGACTCAGCTATTAAAAAGAACATATTTGAATCACTTCTAATGGGGTGGATGAAACTGGAGTCTATTATACAGAGTGAAGTATGTCAGAAGGAAAAAACACCAGTAGAGTATATTAACACATATGTATGAAAATTAGAAAGATGGTAATGATGACCACATATGTAAGGCAGCAAAAGAGACACAGATATAAAGAAGAGACTTTTGGACTCTGTGGGAGAAGGCCAGGGTGAGATGACCTGAGAGACTAGCATTGAAACATGTTTATTACGATATGTGAAAGAGATCACCCATCCAATTTTTATGCATGACATAGGGCACTCAAAGCTGGTGCATTGGGAAAACCCTGAGGGATGGGATGGGAGAGAAGTGTTCGGGGTTTCAGGATAGGAAATACATGTACACCCATGGTTGATTCAACTCAATATATGGGAAAAACCACCATAATACTGCAAAGTAAGTAGTATCCAATTTAAATAAATACATTAATTTAAAAGAAAAATACCCATGTACATGCCATCTACAAGAAACCCACTTTAGACCTAAAGATACATATAGACTGAAAGTGACAGGATGGAAAAATATATGCCATGCAAATGGGAATCAAAAGAAAGATGGAATAGCATCCTCATATCATACCTTAAAGTAAAGAAGATTACAATAGATAAGGAAGGATACTACATAGTGATGAAGGGATCAATACAAGATGAAGACATAGCAATTGTAAACATCTATGCCCCCAACATAGGAGCACCTCAATACATAAGACAAACACTAACAGACATTAAAAGAGAAACTGACAGTAAAACAATCATAGTCGACTTTAATACCCCACTCACACCATGGACAGATCATCAAAATAGAAAATTAATACAGAAACACATGTCTTAAATGATACATGAGATGAGATGAATCTCATTGATATCTTCAGGACATGCCATCCAAATGGAGAAGAATACACCTCTTTCTCAAGTGCATATGGAACATTCTCCAGGATAGACCACATCTTGGGTCCCAAATCAAAATTAATAAAATTGAAATTGTATCAAGCATCTTTTCTGACCACAACACTATGAGACTAGATATCAATTAGAAGAAAAAAAAACTGTAAGAAACACAAACATGTGGATATTAAATAACACATTTCTAAATAACCAACAGGTTACTGAAGAAATAAAAATGGAAATTGAAAACTTTCTAGGAAAAAATAACAATGGAAACATGACAACTCAAAACCTATGGAATGTACACCTGTGGATTCAGTGTCAATGTATGGCAAAACCAATACAGTATTGTAAAGTAAAAAATAAAATTTAAATTAAAAAAAAGAAAAAAAAAGAAAAAAAACCTATGGGATGCAGGAAAAGCAGTTCTAAGAGGGAAGTTTGTAGCAATACAATTCTAACTCAAGAAACAAGAGAAGCATCAAACAGACAACCTCAACTGACTCCTAAAACAACCAATAAAGAAGAACAACAAAAAAATAGCCAAAATTAGTAGATGGAAAGAAATCATAAAGATCTGAACAGAAATAAATGAAAAATAAATGAAAGAAATAGCAAAGATTAATAAACTAAAAGCTGGTTCTTTGAGAAGATAAAATTGATAAACCTTTAGCCAGACTCATCAAGAAAAATAGAGAGATGAATCAAATCAACAAACTTAGGAATGAAAAAGGAGAGGTTACAACAGAAAATGCAGAAATACAAAGGATTATAAGAGCTTATTATGAACCTCTATGGCAATAAAATGGATAACCTGGAAGAAATGGACAGATGCTTAGGAAAGCTCAATCTTCCAAGACTGAACCAGGAAGAAATAGAAATTACAAATGACCCAATTACAAGCTCCAAATCGAAGCTGTGATTAAAAAATTCCCCAAAGCCAAAAGCCCAGGACCAGATGGCTTCACAGGTGAATTCTATCAAACATTTAGAGATGAGCAAATGCCTATCTTTCTAAAACTCTTTAAAAAAATGGCAGAGCATTCTGCAGTGCTACCATCACCCTGATATCAAAACCAGACAAAGACAAGACCAAATAAGAACACTACAGACCAATAACACTGATGAACATGGATGCAAAAAATCCTCAGCAAAATTTTAGCAAACAGAATTCAACAACACATCAAAAACCGTGATCAAGTTGGGTTTATTCCAGGGATGCAAGGATTCTTCAGTATTTGCAAATCAATCAATGTGACAGACCATATTAACCAAAGGAAAGCTAAAAATCATACGATAACCTAAATAGATGCAGAAAAAGCCATTAAATTTAAAAATTTTAAATTATTAAATTAAAAATAAAGTTTAAAAAGAAATAAACAAAAAATGTTTAAAAAGTTGAAATAACTCAAAAGTCCATCAACTGGTGATTGAATAAATAAAATATGCAATGCAAAATTATTTGGCAATCAAATGAATGGCGTTCTTATACAAGCTATAACATGCTAGAGCTCTGAAATGATTATATTAATTAGAAGAAGCCAGGAACAAAAGGCTGTGTATTGCATTATACTGTTCATGTGAATGCGTATGTCCCAGATTAGGTAATCTCTAAAGACTGAAAATAGAGGAGCGAATGCAAGGGCCCAGATGAAGGGGTAAATGGAAAATGTCTGCCAACTGGGGAGTGTTTCCCATTGGAGTGATGAAAATATTCTAGAATGAGGCTGTGGTTATGGTTATTCAACCTATGAATAAGTTACAAATCAATGAATTATACAGCTTAACTAGTAAATCCATGGTACAGGTACAATATGTCAATAAATAAAATGCATTAAAAAAAAACTACTGAAATTAACTTCTACGTCCAGGAATGTTATCCTTCAAAAACAAAGGAGAAGGAGATACTCTCATATCAACAAAAAATTGGGGAATTCATTCTCAGCAGATACCTTGTCTGTAAGAAATGTTAAAAGAAGTTATTTACACAGAATAAGATGACACTGAAGAGAAACTGAGTTAACAAAGACTGTTATGTTGAAGTTTGACAGAAAACAAGGATTCTGGAAAGCAAATTTCTGGAAACAAATTTTTGAAAAATTCTGGAAAGCAATCATTCTTCAATGAAAAGTTAATTGAAAAAATAAAGGAAGGCAAATTGAAATGAAAGGTTTTTTCTTATTATTAATTCGTAAAAGATAAATGCTTGTTTGGGCTTCTCCATCTTTGCTTTTCACCAATTATGAGTCTTCATAATTAAAGTGGGTTTCATGTATACATGATCTATTTTCACTCAGTGGTAAAGAATCCACCTGCAATGCAGGAGCTGTAGCAGATGCGAATTCCATCTCTGGGTCAGGAAGATCCCCTGAAGGAGAGCATGGCAACCCACTTCAGTACTCTTGTCTGGAAAATCCCCATGAACAGAAGAGACTGGTGGGCTTACAGTCCATGGGGTGGCAAAGAGCTGGGACACGACTGTGCAAGTAAACAACAGCAGGCACATATGCCTAACAGAGACTCTGAAGATACTAAAAATAGATGAGAAAATTCTCAGCCTAAACAAAGCAAAACAAACAAACAAACCTAGATTGTAGAGCTGAGTTAAAAAGGTTTTAGGCAATAAAATGTCTCCCAATAGTAGTGTAAACAGTGTGTTCCACACAGGAGAGAGGAGTAATTTTTAATACTCACTTAATAGAAAACATTCTAGTTACATTTACAAATTAAAGGAAATGAAAATATTCAGAAAACAAACATAGTATAAAATCTACTGATCATTTTATATCTAGTTAAGACTGTAAAACTGTAAGGGAATTTTTAGGAAAAAAAAATCTGTGAAAGTATAAGCAGCCCCCAATGAAAAGAATTGGACATGACTGAGTGACTGAACTGAACTGAAGCAGCCCCAATGAATGTAATTTTATTTTCTTTTTTCCATAGTCTCAAAATAATTGACAATTAAGAAAGAATTTCACTTTAAAACATATTATTCAATTTCAGCAGGATATTTCATATTCAAATATAAGATTTTTCATGCTAAAAAAGTTTGTACCTTGCAGTGAATATTTTGTTTCACTAATTTAGACATAAAATCACATTGTGTGTCTTTGCCTTGACCATCTTTGCAGCATTCTGTGCATTTAGAATTAACTGTTTGAATGTGTGGACTGTGAAGTTCTCGGGCCCTGTACTGTTGAACTCTAGCTTGAAGGATTTTGAGAATTACCCTGCTAGCATGTGAAATGAGTGCAGTTGTGCGGTAGTTTGAACATTGTCCACCATTGCCCTTCTTTGGGATTGAAATAAAAACTGACCTTTTCCAGTCCTGTGGCCACTGATAAGTTTTCCAAACTGGCTGGCGTATTGAGTGCAGCACTTTATATTAACAGTACCACCATTTAGGATTTGAAAGAGCTCAGCTGGAATTTAATCACCTCCACTAGCTTTGCCCTGGAGAAGGCAATGGTAACCCAGTCCAGCATTCTTGCCTGGAAAATCCCATGGATGGAGGAGCCTGGAAGGCTATAGTCCATGGGATCACTGAGGGTTGGACACGACTGTGCGACTTCACTTTAACTTTTCCCTTTCATGCACTGGAGAAGGAAATGGCAACCCACTCCAGTGTTCTTGCCTGGAGAATCCCAGGGACAGGGGAGCCTGGTGGGCTGCCGTCTATGGGGTCGCACAGAGTCAGACATGACTGAAGTGACTTAGCAGCAGCAGCTTTGCTCATACTTCTGCTTCCTAAGTCCCATGTGTCTGCACTCCAGGATGTCTGGCTCTAGGTGAGTGATCAAACCATCATGGTTATCCAGGTTATAAGATTTTTTTAAACAGTTCTTCTGTGTATTCTTGCTGCCTCTTCTTAATCTCTTCTGCTTTAGTTAGGCCCATAACGTTTCTGTCCTTTATTGTGCCTGTCTTTGCATGAAATGTTCCCTTGGCATTTCTCATTTTCTTGAAGAGATCTCTAGTCTTTCCCATTCTATTGCTTTCCTCTGTTTCTTTGCTTTATTCAAATCCCTTGTGAGTATACAGTGGAAGTGACAAATAGATTCAAGTGTTAGATCTGGCACACAGAGTACCAGAAGACCTATTGATGGAAGTTCCTCACGTTGTACAGGAGGTGGTGATCAAAACCATCCAAAAAAAAAAAAAAAAAGAAATGTAAAAAGGCAAACTGGCTGTCTGAGGAGGCCTTACAAATAGATGAGAAGAGAAGAGAAAGGCAAAGGAAACACAAAAAGATACAGCCACCTGAATGCAGAGTTCCAAAGACTAACAAGGAGAGATGAGAAGGCCTTTTTAAGTGAGCCACTAGGGAAGCCCCTTATCTAATAAAAGGGATTTGTCAGTGGGATCGCTATGCGCTCAGTCCCCTCCAATTGACACTATGTCATAGTGCCTCCTCCCCTCCCCAGCTGGGGGTCACCGTCTGCTAGCCTCAGTGCCCAGGGGGAGGGGGCACCCCAGCCTCTCCCATGGGGAAGCTACAGACCTGAGAACCAGGTGTGTCTCCCTGAAGATGTGACTGTACAAATCATGCACTCACTTTTAATCATCACCTCACATCTTGCATTCACTGAGAGACACACAGAGGACCAAGGAGACCATGGACCTGGCCCCACCATGGACCTGGCCTCACCTCGCAGTCACCCACATTCAGTGGACGCGCGGATAGATGACAAGCCCCACAAGACAGGGCTGAGAATATCCTCCACAATGCCCAGCTCCTGAACGTGCTGAACGGCAGCCCCAAGGCGGCTTCCGGTTCAGGCCAGTGACGTCAGAAGATGTGACTGAGATGCAGCTTCCGTGATATCCAGCTTCACCCATGTGCCGTCCCTCAGCTCCAAGCAGCTTCCGGTTCAGCCCAGTGACGTCACAGGATGAGAACTAGGACCGGCCTCTGCAACACCCATCTTCGCAGAGTGCCGTCCGTCAGCCCCGAGGCAGCTTCCAATTCAACCTGAAGACGTCGCCAACAAACCCATTGGCCCAGATGAAGTCGCCTGCGACGGTGTTGGTACGGCTGGTGGCCTACCCCAGGCATTGGCCCCGCACCCATGCCCAAAGGTAGGGGAGCCCCCACTGGAGCAGCTTCTCAAGGGACCAGGCCGGGTGGAAGTGGAAAACTCCAGATTCTCTGTGAGGTTGATGCCGGCCACCAACAGCCTGCCTGAGACAAGAGAGGGGTTGGTGTTCATGGTGCTGGCAGTGAGGTCAGCTGCCCACGTGTGCAATCACTAACTCATGGAGTCATGTGGCAAACCAAACCATGTGGTCACTGACTCACATGGTCACCCACCCATGGGGTCACTACACCATGCAGTGATCCCTCCACTGGCCACCAACCCCCGTGGGCACCCACCCATGGGGTCACTAACCTGCAAGGTCATGACTCATGAATGTCTCCTGTTACAGAGGGCAGGCGGGCTGGACAGTGACCCCAAAGATGTCCATGTCTTGGCCCCGTGTGGTGGACACAATAATGTCCACACTGATGTCCACATCCTGTTTACATCCTGACCCCCTGTGGTGGACACAGTAACGTCCCCAAGGATGTCCATGCCCTGGTCCCCATGTGGAGAACAAAATAACGTCCCCTAATATGTCCTGTTCCATTTCTCCACTTGAACCCAAAGCCAGCCCCATGCCCTAGGACATGCGTGTGACCAAGTGTCTTGGTTTGAAGGCAGCACTCCCCTGGTTGGCTGCAGCTCTTCATGTGCTCCAGGTAGTGGACAAGGTCTCGGGGCTTCACCTGGTTCCCTCAACCAGTAGGGGATACTGGGCCACAGTTCTGCAAGCTGCCTCGTGGATGCCTCATCCTTGTACAACAGGATGACCTGTTGGCCCTGGAATCACAGCTGGTGCAAAGTTGGCACCTCCTGGGGGGAGAATCATCCGGGTGCCTGTGAGACATGTGCACAGGGGTTACTGGGGTGCCTTGTGACAGGATGTATCAGTTATTGGGGTGTCCGAGAAACTACAGTGATGTGTGGATTATTAAGGTGTCTATGAGTAGTGATGGGCTGGATATTGGGTTCTCTTTGAGAAGAGACAGTCATGGGTGGGTTATTGGCATGTCTGAATAGAAGACACTAGTGGGTAGATAACTGGGGCATCTGAGTGGAGATGGTGATGGGTGGATTATTGGAATGTCTTGAGCACTGATTGGTAGATTTCTGGGGAGTTTGAGTGGAGATAGTGGTGGGTAGATTACTTGGGTATCTTGAGCAGTGATGGGTCGATTATTGGGGTGCATGAGTGGAAACAGAGGTGGGTGTTTTATTGGGGTGTCTCATGGGAACTAGCAGGTGGATTACTGGGGCATTGTGGGGTGTGATTGTTGGGTTTTGGGGATGTATGAATAGAGACCAAGCAGGGTGGATAATTGGGAGTGCCTGTGACCAGAGATGGATTGGTCATTGGGGTGTTTGAGTGGAGACCGTGGTGGGTGGATTACTGGGGTTCCATGAGTGGTGTCATCTGGTGCCTGAATCAGCCTCATGCAGCGAGCGGATAGTCTGATTACAGTGAGGCCTAGTGCTCCCACCAACCATGTTGCCAAGAGCATGGGGAGCCTGTGGCCCCTGCTCATCCCACAGGCACACAGCATGTCCCCCAAGATGTTCTTGATGCAGCCCATCAGGTACTCATGCAGGTCCTCCATCATGCCCCTGAAGTTCCTGCACGCCAGGATAACCTTCTCCTGGGGGTAGTTCTCCATCCACTCTCTTGTAGTGAGAGACAGAGGGTCGTGGGTGGGGAATTCCCCCAGCACAGCCACTCTACAGACAGGTTAGGGTGTCCTGACACACAAAGACATAAACCATGGTGCCTGCTTCCAAGGGACCCAGCTTCTCCTGAGTGTCAGTGGGGAGCCGTGGCATTGCTCTGGTGTGTGTGTATATGTACACACTCCTGTAGGTACAGGTGCACACAGAGGTGTGCATGTGTTCAGGGTCTGTGTGCGCATGGAAATGCATGTATGTGTGTGTGCACAGCAGCAGAGAGCAGTGCTTTTAATACTGTGTGAAGTCTGTACTCCAGGGAGCATGCGAGGCCAGCAGGGTACATGCATACTGAGGCCCAGGACAGAACCTCCAGACCCCAAGGGTCATTAGGTTCTGTGGTGGGGGCACTGGGGGCCGAGGTCAGAGTGAGACATTAAGTGACTTAGCCAGCAGCTGAGAGAATGTGCTGGACACCCCAAAACTGGACACAGGAAAAGATGTGTCAGGGACCTGGTATAGCCAAATTCTGGGAGACAGCCCAGAGGCCAGGGGTGCAGGTGTGAGTTCAGAAATGCATGTTGGTCTGGAATTCTAAGTGACTGATGCCAGAGATCAGCCTTCTCATGCCTGGAGTGGACATGTGTCCGTCCCGTTAGAGGTCAGTGTCTTCTAACTGGAGTGGACCTGTGTTGTCCCCTTAGAGTTCAGCCTCTCCTGCACGGAGTGATCGTGTGTCCATCTGAGTGGACGTGTGTCCGTCTGAGTGGATGTCTGTCCATCCCCTTAGAGGTCAGCATTTTCTAACTGGAATGGGCCTGTGTTGTCCCCTTAGAGGTCAGTCTCTCCTGCCTAGAGTGACTGTGTCCATCTGAGCGGATGTGTGTCCATCCCCTTAGAGGTCAGCATCTTCTAACTGGAGTGTGCCTGTGTTGTCTCCTTAGAGGTCAGCCTCTCCTGCCTGGAGTGACCATATATCCATCTGAGTGGACATGTGTCCATCCCCTCAGAGGCCCTCCCCCTCCTGCCTGAACCAGACATGGGTGTCCCTGGCTTGCGGAAGCCCCCGTCTGTACCCCTACCCCAACCCCCATCTCCATGAGGGCTGTTGTGTACACCATGTGGCCAGAGTGCAGGTTCCTCTCAATGCCCTCCTCCATGTGTGCCATCAGCAGGTCCTCACACCAGCATCCAGGTGCTTTGTGATGCTCAGCACCTGCACACAGAGGTCAGTCATCTCTGCTGGGCACAGAGGGCAGCCCCCCACTCAGGGGCTGGGCATGCACTGAGGATGCCCAACTTAGGGCCACATCGGCCACTATGAAATCAGCCGTGTTGATGCTGCTGGGGTTGAGGCTCTGCTTCTGGGAACAGGGTCTCCAGGGTCACTGATCATGTGGAGCACAGAGCCTGGGTCCAGATTGTTGTCTTGGGGGAATGTTCCTGCAGAGTCCAGCCTCACCCTCCTCTCAGGCAGTCCCTGGGTGGAAGATCCCTGTGGGTTCAACAACCCAGGCTCCACGACACCCAAGCTGGACCCTTGGACAGGAGGACACACTAGACCCACAGAGGTCTGTGCCCACCCCCACAAATAGCACTAGGAAAGGCAAGAAGGAATCAAGGGAAGAGAACAAAAGGACGAAACATCTGTGCACCACACAAATAAGACACGAAATAGCAAAAAATAACTTTAACATAAATTGAAAAGTGAAAGTTGCTCAGTGGTTTCCAACTAATTTTGATCTGGTGGACTGTAGCCCACCAGACCCCTCTGTCCATGGAATTATCCAGGCAAGATTACTGGAGTGAGTTGCCGTTCCTTTCTCCAGATCTTCCCAACCCAGGATCAAACCCACATCACCCTCATTGCAAGCAGATTCTTCAACTGAGCCACCAGGGAAGCCCTAATATAAATTTGTAGCAGAAAATGTACTGTGTCCTCTATAAGGAGTCATAATGGAAAAAGAAAAAAAAATAAGGATAAAAAATAGGGAAGGAAATAATAGATTCTCTCTATCCAAAATAAAAGTAAAAGCAAAAACTAATATTAACATAAACTAGTAGCAGAAAATGGTACTGTGTTCTCTACACAGAGTCATAATGGAAAAAGAAAAAGATATAAGGATAAAAATGGGAAGGGAAGTAATAGCCACCCCCCCCAATCCAAATTAAAAGAAAAAACAAAGACTCATATGAATATTGTCAGCTATTGTCAGGCACTTGCCATCCACCTCTACAAGGATTAAATGAAGTGCTGCTGCAGCCGCTGATCTTAAACACCCCCTGATCTTAAACACCCCCTGAAAGACCACCACCTGTACCCCCCACCCCGCACACACCCAGATCTCTTTGGCAGCCATACCACTTGAGACCATAGCATGGACGTCCCCCAGTATGGAGGGACCGTGCCCTGGAAGGACGCAGAACAGAGGGACCCAGCACCAAGGGACTGTCAGAGCAAAGGGATCCCAGTCCTGCAGGACTCCCAGGCTCTGGTGGACCCCCTCCTGCTCACTCCCTCCTCTGGGTGTGAGCTCTTAAGGCCAGGCTATAGGCACCTGATGCAAGTAGGAATGTAGTTTGTCCACATTCCAGCCCTGGCTCTCTGCCAATCAGATCCCCTGAGGAGGATTCCAGCAACCTGGGATCTCCCAGGAGATAACAGTTACACAAGGGAAGAACTGTGCTTGACAGCCTCTTGTCCTCTTGGGAGCACCAGCCTGGGAGCAGAAAAACCAGGAATATGAGTGCCCCTCAAGTGCAGGTACAGGAAGGTGGGGGCCATCTGTCCCCTCCAGGTGAGCCCCTGCTCCTGTGGGTACCTCAGCCCAGGTGGGTTTTCTACCCTGTCCTGCATCCACCCCCTGACTAATGTGTGCCAGTGACAGGACCACTGTCAATTGGGTGCCCCCTTCCCACAGACAGGGCCTCCGCCATTGACCTCTCTCCATCCTCCACAATAACTGCCTGCCACCCCGGTTTCTCTCCACCCCATAAAACCCCCAGTGCACCTTGGAGAAGCACTACAGGGGAGGGGTGTGAGTGTATGCATGTGTTCTCAGTTGCTTCAGTCCTCTAGACTCTCTGTGACCCCGTGGACTCTAGCCTGCCAGGCTCCTCTGTCCATGGGATTTCCCATGTGAGAATACTACAGTGGGTGCCCTTTTCTCCTCCATGGGATCTTCCCCATCCAAGGATCAAACCCAGTCCCATGCATTGCAGGCTGATTCTTTACCATCTGAGCCGCCAAGAAAGTCTCCCTGGAGGGGGTGCTGGGGTGCAAATATAAACCCACCACAGGGGACATGGGAGCTCAGCTATTGCTTATCTGGGACCATGAAGGAGCTCTGGTGTCAGCTCAGCTGCACAAAGGGTGGGACCCAGCCTCCCCTTTCCCCTCCCAGCTTCCCTAGCTTCTGTGACTTCAGACAGTGATGCTGTTAGTCCATGGGTCCCCATTCTGGCTTCAGGCTGGTTCCACAGTAAAGCTGGGTCCTTTCCTACCTTTCTGGGAGGCTCTCTGGGTGGGAAGATCTCCTGGAGGAGGGCATGGCAACCCACTCCAGTATTCTTGCCTGAAGAATCCCATGGACAGAGAAACCTGGCAGACTACAGTCTATGGGGTGGCAATGAGTCAGACATGACTGAGTGAGCAAACAAAAATTCTGCTTTACAGCAGGTTTGTTCTCAACCCCATTTCCCCAAGAGGAATAAGGACACTGCCCCCTGTGGGGGACACTAGCGGCTGGAGCTGGGTCCAGGGCCTGAGCGTGCCCCCAGACCCTCACCTGTGTGGTGGACCACTTGAGCACCACGGGCAGGGTGACACATGGCAGCACTTTGCCCAGAAGCTGCAGCAGCCTCGACTCCTTGTGAGAGATGGATGACTTCTTGTTCAGGCAGTAGGTCATCGTGCTGTGGCTCCCTGCAGGCAAATCAGCTGGGGGACACGTCACGCCCTGAGCCTGTCCTCTGTGCCCCCAAGCTGCCCTAAGGATTCACAGATATAGCGCTGTGGGGTATGGGGGAGTCCGGAAAGTCATATCCACTGAGTCTTGGGAACTGAATGTTGTCTCGAAATGGAGTCTCTGCAGATGTGAGAAAGTGAAAGTCAATTTATGTAAGGAATCCTGTTTTTGGACAGGAAAGGCTTAAGATGGCTTTTGATTTTGTGGCTTCTTGTTTCCCAGGTGGTGCTCACGGCAAGGAGCCCGCTTGCCAGAGCAGGAGGCATAAAAGACTCAGGGTGACACCTGGGTTGGGAAGATCCCCTGGGAAGGAAATGACAACCTACTCCATTATTCT
>SJYC01124489.1:0-28255 GCA_006408675.1 Madoqua kirkii | reverse complement strand
CCAGTGGTGATTCTTTGTTAATATCTGCTATATAACTTGCAAGACCCAGGGCAAAATTTAAAAAAAAAAATGACAGTAAAAATCTCTTATTCAAAAATCAAGAAGAGTGATTGAAATATTAAAATATAGAACCCCTTTGCCTTTCCTTTGTCTCTCTCTCAGATGTTTTGTTATGGTGGGTTGTTTTGGCTATTTAATAATAAATAAAGAAAATTAAAATTTTAAACTATTATCAGATATCTTAATACCCATCTTTATACTATGGCACTTTTAAATTCAGAGTATTTAACTGTATGCCATATCACTAAAATAATTCAATACATATATTGTGGCTTATTCCCAGAGCTGAAGCTGACAGAGGAGGAAAACACAAACAAGACTCAAAAAGCCTGGAAGGTTGAGAATGTTTGCAGGCATGAAGCAGACCAAGAACACTTAGGTATATACTTGTGTGATAGGCCAGACGCTCACAGATTCCCAGGCTCTGCTAGATGATATGGACTGCATGTACACTTGCTTTGCCTAACAGCTCTCTGAAATACTATGTACTGGCTAGGATAGAAACTGGGGAAGTGGAGCCAGTTATTTCCCTTTCCCATAGACTCACTTTCCCAGACAACTGTGCATGAGCAGTCCACAAAGATATTGCAACTCTCACACCTGAATGCCATTGGAAGCATGACTGGAGATAGGTTAGAGACTCAAGCAATTCACTGCTGAACTATCAGGGTGGGGACAGTAACCACTAAGCACTCTCCCTGCCCTAGAGATCATGGAGCATCCATGCCTAACCCCAACCCCTCATTAATGCTCAACCCATCGAGGCAGAGATAGCAAGGAGACCATGGTGGAACAAGTAAAGCCAAGCAGGCCTAGGCACCAAGATAAAGGAAGAAGACAGCTGAAAATTTATCTAGGAAAGGCAGTTGGAGGCAGTAACATGAACTGAGACAATATTCAGGCTCCTCATGTTCCATTGTTCAGATGGTTTTGCTTAAAAAACACAAATTCAAAGACAAAACTATTAACAATTTCAATGTAGCAACTGAAGGACGTTAAACTATAAGCATAGACCCTTCTGAGGCAGGGCTCTGTGTAATTGCACTAACCATATGTCTACAAGCTGATCTTATTCTTCCTTCTAAGGAAATGGTCTTCTTGTTGTCATGTAGTAGTGCTAGAATGCTGGGTGGCTACTGAGGTTGTGATATTGTGTATGTCAGGATGGGAAGATTAACCGATATTTTGAATAAATCATCTTTTTAAAAAAATCAGCTAGAGAAACGTAAGACACTCTATAGTTTTCAGATAAAGAGACTGGCCATACATTTGTTTGGTTCCTCACTGTATTTATCAGAATAAGCAAATTTATGTTTCAATCAAAAATTAGCCCTGAAATTTCAATACCATAAAATCATAAGTTTGATTTCTCACTCATGGTATATACTTTTGGGGAGTGAGGAGGTAATTCTCATATACTCAAGGATGCAGGCTATCAGAGCTTCTTTCTTTTTATGACTATGCCCTCTGGAACCAAGGCCTTCTGAGAAGTCTCTGTGACAGGAACAGAGAGGAATTAGGACTTGCATACCAGTGCTGGAATGATTCAGTCCAGAAGTGACCAGACCTCATCTGTTTATAACAAACTATCTAATTAGTCACTATCAGTTCAATAGTTCTATCTAACTAAAAGAGGCCTAGAAAATATGGAAAAACTCCTATTTGTTAAACATAGTTTATCTCTGTTGTCTATGTTTTTCAGAGCATTAAACATTATATAATTTCAGAAGTGATACATTGATTTGTGTCCATTGCTGAAAGTCAGTCTCAGCTAACTAGATCTAACTATTCTAATCCAAAGATTTTTCAATGTGAAATAGAGATGACAAAGTCTAGTTAACAAGATTATTACAAATGCCTGTGAAATCCAAAATTACACTGTTCGATATTAAATGATGAAATATTGTTGTATATCAGACTCAAAGAAAAACAAAGATATATTCATCAAGTCCTAAAAGCATCAAAACATTCAAAAGTTTATATAATGTATTGCTCTTAAACCTCTGAAGCAAACCCAATAATTACTAACATTGAATTTTGTCCCAGAGAAGCTATCTCCTGCATTATCACGTGGTCTCTACCATGAAATTGCCATGGAACCCAGAAAAGATACTTCAGTACTCTAAATTTCCATTTTATCACTAGTGAAATAAGGATTTGATATCAGCACAATCACTTATCTCCAAGATGTAACATAAGTAAAACATTGCCGTCCTCCCACTGCCCACCTCTGTATAAGAATATTGAGAGATGGTTATTAAGAAGTGGTTTATCTGAGATTGGGAAGGATTCTGCCTTTGTAAGCTATTGATATAATTGATATATTTATTCTAGTCAAGTTATTCAGAGATTTACATTTATACCTCTGATAAGAAACAATTTTTGAAAAGAAATTTATATCTCAAAAAAAACCTAAACAATAATAGCAAATGTATTAAGAGTTTCAGTAAAGCCTTAAGCAAAGCTTATGAAGAGTTAATATTTCCAGACTCTCTACAAATAATATATTTTTTTATAAAATGCTTATTACAAAAAGTGGCATATAAGTTTTGCTTGAAATGCCAGGTTAAAATCAGGCCACTCTACATACAGACTTGCTGAATTAAAGGCACTAATGCACTATGGGCATGTGCAATAATACTACATTTGAAAAAACAGCCAAATATGTAGAGCTGTAATAATAAAGCAAGCAAATTGTTTATGCTTTATCAATCTAATTATGTTGATTGCCTAGATAATATTTAAGGAAAAACATCCTCTAAATTAGCATCAAAGTTGCTGATTACAAAGAGAGTTGTTCTGTTGTTACAGTAGTACAAAAGCAATAGATTTCATGAATGGCCAGCCAAGGAAAATCTGAAAGTCTTTTTCCTGAATAACAAAATTCAAATTAGAAAATTTGCCTCTACATGTGAAGTCAAATGACAGAATTTTATTTCAAATAATTTGATACTCCTTTGTAAAACTTGGAAGAAATATAAACTTAAAACTTTCTAATATAAAGATCAGCTAGAACAATAAACAGCTTTTGAAGATACACCTTGTTGCTGACACCCTCCATGATTACACAACATTGTCACTATTAAATAGTACAGTACAGCCATATGTAGGGTTATCATTCAGAGTTCTCTCTATGAGAAGAGTTAATAGGAGGTTTATTATATGTGGCTTATTATAGGAACTGATTCATGCAGTTATAAAGAATGTGAAGTCCAAGAGTCCCAAGTTGAAGAATCAGGAAAGTGGGAGGCATAATTCATTTCGAGTCTAAAATCTGAGAATCAGAGGTTCTGAGAGCAGAAAATGAACGTCCTCAAAGAGCAAATTAATCCTTCCTCTCACTTTTTGTTCTTTTCATGAACTCAAGAGCTTGTGTGATGCTCACCTACATTGTGAAGAGCACTCCTCTCTACTCAGTATGTTAATACAAATGACAGTTTCTTTCAGAAGCACCATCATAGACACATTCAGCAATAACATTTAATCAGTTTTCTGAGGATCCCTTAAGCCAATTAAGGATGCACAAGGAATTAGCCATCACAGGGTATAAATAATTATTAAGATATCAATTAAGAGAATTTACTTATTATAAACACTATTAGATAAAAGCAAGAAACATAATATTCCTGGCTGGCTTTCCCAAGGAAAGGCAATGAATTCAAAGAATGTTCAGACTACTGCACAATTGCCTTCATCTCACCTGCTAGCAAAGTGATGATCAAAAAGAACTTCCAGGTGTTCAAGCTGGATTTAGGAAAAACAGAGGAACCAGAAATCAAATTGCCAACATCCACTGGGTCATAGAAAAAGCAAAATAATTCCACTTCATTGACTATGCTAAAGACTTTGATTGTGTGGATCACAATAAACTTTGGATAATTCTTCAAGAGATGGTAATACCAGACCACCTTACCTGCCTCCTGAGAAATCTGTATGGAGATCAAGAAGCAACAGTTAGAACTGGACATGGAATACTAGACTGACTGCAAAATGGTAAAGGAGTATGTCAAGGCTGCATATTGTTACCTTGCTTATTTAACTTATATGCAGAGTATATCAAGGGAAAAGACAGACTGAATGAAGCACAAGCTGGAATCAAGATTGCAGGGAGAAATAGCAATAACCTCAGATATGTAAATGACACCACCCTATGGCAAAAAGTGAAGAATAACTGAAGAACCTCTTGATGAAAGTAAAAGAGGAGAGTAAGAAAGCTGGCTTAAACCTCAATATTAAAAAAAAAAAAAGATCATGGTATTTGGTCTCATCATTTCATGGTAAATAGATGGGGAAACCATGGAAACAGTGACAGTATTTGTTTTCTTGGGCTCCAAAATCACTGCAGATGGTGACTGCAGCCATGAAATGAAAGGGTGTTTGTTCCTTGCAAGAAAAGCTGTGACCAACCTAAACAAAACATTAAAAAGCAGAGACATTACTTTACTGACAAAGGTTCGTCTAGTCAAAGTTATGGTTTTTCCTGTAGTCAAGAAAGGGTATGGATATGAGAGTTGGACCATCAAGAAGACTGATGCTGAAAAATTAATGCTTTTGAACTGTGGTGTTAGAGAAGACTCTTGAGAGTCCCTTCGACAGCCAGGAAATCAAACTAGTCAATTCTAAAGAAAATCAGTCTAGAAAATTCATTGGAAGAACTGATGCTGAAGCTCCAATACTTTGACACCTGATGCGAAGAACTGACACTGGAAAAGATTCTGATGCTGGAAAAGATTGAAGACAGAAGAAGGGAAAGATAGAGAATGAGATGGTGGGATGTCATCAGTGACTCAATGGACATGAGTCTGAGTAAGCTCCAGGTGTTAGTGATGGACAGGGAAGCCTGGCGTGCTGCAGTACATTGGATCACAAAAAGTCAACTCGTCGACTGATCTGAACTGGTGACTCAGTGATAAAAATCCACTTGACAATGTGGGAGATGCGGGTTGTATTCCTGGTTGGGGAAGATCCCTGGAGAAAAAAGTCGCAACCCACTCCAGTATTCTTATCTTGGAAATTCCACGGACAGAGAAGCCTGTCAGGTTAAAGTCCATGGGGTTGTAAAGAGTCAGACATGATTTAGTGATTAAACAACAAACATACAATATTAACAATACTAGAAATAAAAGACAATTTTTATTTTTATGAACTTTTATTGATAACATCAATATTGTGCCAGACATTGAATAAGAAACATTACTCATTTCAATAATTGACAAAATATTTGTCTTCTTAGACTGTTTGTAAGACAAAGAATTAAATACTACTTCCAAATCATTCAGCTAGTTAGCCTTAGATGCACTACTCAAAACACAAATATTTCTAGATTTTTTATAATGTCCTTAATTGTTCTCTGATTACTCTCTACAAACTTTTTTTTTTTTTCAAAATTTATGGCCATGTACTTTGAGCAGACATGTTGCTGTTCAGTCACTAAATTGTGTCTCTTTGTGACCCCATGAACTGCAGCACACCATTCTTCCTTTCCATTCACTATGCCCTGGAGTTTTCCCAAACTATTGTCAATTTAATCAGTGATACCATGCAACTGTCTCACCCTTTGTTGCCCTCTTTTCCTCTTGTCCTCAATCTTTCCCAGCATCAAGGTCTTTTCCAATGAGTCAACTCTTCACAACAGCAGGCCAAAATACTGGAGCTTCAGCTTTAGTATCACTCCTTTCAATGAATATTCAGGATTGATTTCCGAGCAGACCTTGTTTAATGCATATATATAATTTTCTATTCTTCTCTTCTCATTTAATACTATATGGATTACTTAATTTTTATCTAACCTTCATAGTCAAGTTTGAATAACATTTCCTTAAGTTACTATATCCTAACATACTTAACCATTCTGTGCTGTGCTTAATCACTTAACCATGTCAAACTCTTTGTGACTCCATGGACTGTAGCCCACCAGGCTCCTCAGTCCTTAGGATTTTTCAGGTAAGAATACTGAAGTGGGTTGCCATTTCCTCCTCTAGGAATTCTTCTTGACCCAGGAATCAAACCTGCATCTCCTGTGTCTCCTGTATTTCAGGTGGATTCTTTACTGCTGATCCATCGAGGAAGCCCACATCCATCCTACTATTGATGAATAATCAATAATTTCCCATTTTCATTGTTACAGGTAACGATAGCATGAGCAACTTTGTACATATGTTTAAATATCTCTTGAATTAGCTCTCTGTAGCTAGTTTCCGGAAGTTAAAATAATGGTCTAAATGATCAAATAATAATGAATTGGCATAAATATCTACTAGATTATAGAAAATAGAAGTTAATAAAGTCATATTTGTTATATTTTATTTGTATGGTTGTTGCTCTGTCTTGACTTCTTCCAGCCAACTAGCCCAATCAACTCAAATGCTTCTATAAGTATCAGAGGCTTTGAAAGAGAAATAAAGTAGATACTATGTTAATTATTAATTACTACATGTCAATTATCCAAAACATAGTAACTTACACCAACAGAATTAATTTTTTTTCACAATTTCAGTGAGTCAGGAATCCAGTCATAGTTCAACTCTGTCCTCTAGGCCACTGTGTCTCAGAAGACTGCAATGGATATGTCGGCAAAAACTGTAAGTTATCTTCAGGTTCAACTGGGGAAAAATTTGGTTCTAAGTTTATACATGTGGTTGCTAGCAGGATTCAGCTCTTCCCAGGATGTTGGATTGAGGGATTCAGTTCTTAGGACAAATGATATCATGGCAGCTTGCTTCATAGGCTAAGTAAAGACAAAATTTCAGTGAGTATGAAAGCAAGAATGAGAACAAGAGAAAGGGGTTAAGCCAGGAGTTGAAATCTTTTAAAATTTAATCTCTATGTGAAATTTTATCACTGTTGCTATTCTCTAGAGTGCTACTGCAAGCTATGTGCTCAGTCACTTTGTTGCATCCTACTGTTTGTGACCCCATGGACTGTAGCTCACCAGGTTCCTCTTTCCATGGGATTTTCCAGCAAGAATTCTGGAATTGGTCACCATTTCCTCCTGCAGGGGATGTTCCAAATCCCAGGATTAGTTACAATCAGCCATTATAACTCCTTCTTAACTGATATGAGTTTCTGATTCTTATTCTTTCTTGTCACTTTAGCATATTTACCATGATCAGAAGAATGTTTTCTGAACCATATATTGACTTTTGTCTTATTCTGTTTAAAATTAGAAGATATAAAGAGACGCCCTAAATGTGTTTCAAAGCAGTTATTATGTAATAAGGAATTTCCCACAACGATTTTCTTAGCCATTATCTTTTTT
Source organism: Madoqua kirkii (assembly GCA_006408675.1). Classification (NCBI taxonomy): domain Eukaryota; kingdom Metazoa; phylum Chordata; class Mammalia; order Artiodactyla; family Bovidae; genus Madoqua; species Madoqua kirkii. The sequence goes on along the minus strand of SJYC01124489.1, from coordinate 20,937 downwards.
TTCTTTGTTACTGTATAATACAGTTAAGATTTTTACAAACATTATTTAACTTTCATTCTGAATGGAATAAGAATTATGACTAGAACAAAAATTAATGCATTTTCACTAAATCTATGCTTCCACTAAAGTTTCTAGGCCTGATTTTCTATCCTTTCCTCTATTTTTGCTATTAAAATCTAAGTAAGACCTAAGCATGGAGAAGGCAATGGCACCCCACTCCAGTATTCTTGTCTGAAAACTCCCATGGATGGAGGAGCCTGGTGGGCTGCAGTCCATGGGGTCGTGAAGAGTCAAACATGACTGAGAGACGTGACTTTCACTTTTCACTTTCATGCATTGGTAAGGAAATGGCAACCCACTCCAGAGATCTTGCCTGGGGAATCCCAGGGACAGTGGAGCCTGGTGGACTGCAAGCTATGGGGTCGCACAGAGTTGGACACAACTGAAATGACTTAACAGCAGCAAGACCTAAGCAACACCAGATATTTGGCAGAGATCCTTTTCATCTGTCTACATGTTCATGAAGACTGATCTCTTCCTGCTTTGGAAATCCTTTGATTGAAATATTAATGTTTGAAACCACTTAAAAGTTTACATCTCATTTTAGACAAACTTTTATTCTCATTTCTATTACCCTAGTCCCCATCCTAGTGTTCATGGTCAGTTCTCTATAAATATCTTTATTATATTCACTTATTATATGTATGTTTCCCTTCCGTCCATCTGGTAATTAATTATGACAGTGATTTTTCAGTAACTAGAAGATTTCTGAGCATAACATTGGAGTAAAAAAAAAAATTTGATTGAATATGCAGTGAATGAGCAAGCTTGGCATTCATACTAAACAACTTCTACTCTGGAACCAGGGCTGTGATTCTTATAAAAACACAACAAATCAAAATATAAAGTCTCATGAGGCCCCATTGTTTTAATATCAAAAGAAATGAGAGGACAAACAGCATTCTTTTTTTTTTTTGCTTAGAAAACAGTGGTTAGACAATAGAGAAGGATAAGAAATTCCCTCACAAATATAAAACACAAACTTTTATGGAAAGAAAACACATTTTAAAGATATAAATCAAGTATAAGCATCTCTCATTTTTTTAAAATTTTTTATTATAGTTCATTAATAATGTTATGTTAGTTTTAGGTGTACAGTAAAGAGATCCATTTATACATATACCTACTCTTTTTCAAATTCTTTACCCATTTAGAGTATTACATAATATTGAGCAGAATTCCCTGTGCTATATAGTAGGTCATTTTTGATTATTTATTCAGGCATATCTCAGTTGTTAAAAAAGTTAGATCATGGCATTTGGTTCCATCACTTCATGGCAAATAGAAGGGGAACATGTGGAAGGCGTGACAGATTTCCTCTTCTTGGGCTTTAAAATCACTGTGAATGGTGATTGCAGCCATGAAATTAGAAGATAATTGCTTCTTGGAAAGAAAGCTATGAAAAAGCCTATGCAGTGTGCTAGAAAGCAAAGACATCACTTTGTAGACAAAGGTCCATATAGTCAAAGCTATGGTTTTGCCACTATTCATGTACAGATGTGCTAACTGAACCATAAAGAAGTCTGAATGACAAAGAAATGATGCTTTTAAACTATGCTGTTGGAGAAGAGTCCTGAGAGGCCCTTGGAAGAAAGGAGCTCAAACCAATCATAAAAGAAATCAACTTTGAATATCCAATAGAAGTGCTGATGCTGAAGCTGAAACTCTAATATTTTGGCCATCTAGCGCAAACAGCTGACATGCTGGGAAAACCCTGATGTTAGAAAAGTTTGAAGGCAGAAGGAGAAGAAGGAGACAGAGGATGACATGGTTGGATGGAGTCACTGATTCAGTGGATATGAACTTTGGAAAACTCTGGGAGTTGATGAGGGACAGGGAAGCCTGGAGTGTTGCAGTCCATGGGGTTGTTAAGAGTCAGACACAACTTGGTGGTTGGACACCACCGCATGTTATTGCACTGTGCTTTTCTTTTCTTTTTTTTTTTTTGGCAGATGCAGCAATTTTAAAAAAGTAAAGATGATGGTTTGCATATTTTAGCAACAAAGTCTTTTTTTTTTTTCAATTACAGCGTTTACATTGGGGCCTTCCTGTGTTGTTTGTTGTTGCTGAGTTTTGTTTTGTTTCTTTTTGGTCATGAGGCTATTGCACACTTAGTAAACTATAGTATAGTATACCTTTTATATGTTCTGGGAAACCAAAAGATTATGCAACTTTCTTGTTTGTGATATTTACTCTACTACAGTGACTTGGACCTGAATCCACAGTACCTCCAAACTATGCTGGTAATTAATTTTTCAAGAGCTTGTTTCTCTAATTAATTATATTGTCAGATGCTATAAATATTATTCCTTCAGATACTTGCTGAGATCTAAACCCATGGACCCAGAACAAAAAATGAAATCTGGCCATATGCTTTGAAGGCACAGAAGCTTGTTACTTCTACTGTAAAGAAGGGACTAGAGCATACCAACCCAAGCCTCTAAGATACAGAAATGCTTTACAGTTTTCAAGGAGTACAAAACTTAAAGTCAGTTTTAAAAGGACAAGTTTCTGGTACTTTTTTGATGTCCTTTTATTCTTTTAACATCTAAGTTTTCTAAGAGTTTTGCTATTACCCTATGTTTTATTTCCAGCTGTACTCAGCTCTTTGTGTGTGTGTGTGTGTGTGTGTGTGTTTGTGTGTGTGTGTGTGTGTGCACATTCAGTAATGTCCAATTATCTGTAACCCCAGAGACTATAGACCACAAGGATCCTCTGCCCATGGAATTTTCCAGAGTAGCATACTGGAGTGAATTGCCATTTCTTACCCTAAAAGAGTTTTCCTGACTCAGCTCTTTATTTTGGGTGAATTGTTTCATAAAAGTCATACAATGGATAAAAAATTATGAAGCAAATATATTCAAATACTAAACATAGTTCAAGAAAAAAATTAGAAAATACTTAAATACAGACACTGAGAAAAAGGAAAGCAGAAGGGTAACAATTTATCCACCACATGTCCCTTTCTACTCATAACATCACAATCAGTAGAGCAGGGGTTTGATCAAGATGGCAGAAAAGTAAGATGTGGAGTTCACCTTCTTCCCACAGATATAACAAAAATACATCTACATATGGGAAAACTCTCACTGAACATCCACTGAGGGCTGGCATAAAACCTTACAATTCCAAGAGGGCCAGAAAACCTTCATGAAACTGAGTAGAACAAAATAAAAAAGAGAGCAAGAAGGGAATTATGACAGGACCTGTGCCTCTGAGATGGAGCTGTGGAAGAGGAAAAATTTCTGCACACTAAATTCCCCCACTGATGTTGAGATGGGCCTAAAGAGAGGAGAATCTTTGAAGCCTCTAGAGAGAAGGCAGCAACAAGCCTGCAGAAGGCAAAGCAGAGAGAGACCTGCACACAAGGTCAGTGCAAATGACACTCCTCAGCTTGAGATGCTTGTCCACTCACCTAATGAGGCAGGTGGGGGCCAGGTACTTAAGTTCGGGCATTGGAGGTCAGACCCTGAAGAGAGGACTGAGTTTGCCCATGAGAAGATAGTCTGAGGAGGTTACCATGTAATGTGTCACAACTGAAGGAGTCCAGGAAGAACCTTGAACCTGACAGAGAGACAAGGCACCATTGTTGGTGGGCACATGAGAGAAGGTGTGGGCCTTCCATAGACGCTTCTTTCTCCACTCACTCATATATGTCAAGGCACTGCCTACATGAGCTCCAGAACAATCATGAGTGTGGCTGTCATCTCAGACTCCAGAAATGATCACCAACTGCTGTGCCACATCTGAGTGTCTTGTGAGCATGTGCAAGTCACTGCCTCCACCTTCCTGGGAGGAGGTGCCACCCACCAGTTACTCTCACTGAACATCCACTGAGGGCTGGCATAAAACCTTACAATTCCAAGAGGGCCAGAAAACCTTCATGAAACTGAGTAGAACAAAATAAAAAAGAGAGCAAGAAGGGAATTATGACAGGATCTGTGCCTCTGAGATGGAGCTGTGGAAGAGGAAAAATTTCTGCACACTAAATTCCCCCACTGATGTTGAGATGGGCCTAAAGAGAGGAGGATCTTTGAAGCCTCTAGAGAGAAGGCAGCAACAAGCCTGCAGAAGGCAAAGCAGAGAGAGACCTGCACACAAGGTCAGTGCAAATGACACTCCTCAGCTTGAGATGCTTGTCCACTCACCTAATGAGGCAGGTGGGGGCCAGGTACTTAAGTTCAGGCATTGGAGGTCAGACCCTGAAGAGAGGACTGAGTTTGCCCATGAGAAGATAGTCTGAGGAGGTTACCATGTAATGTGTCACAACTGAAGGAGTCCAGGAAGAACCTTGAACCTGACAGAGAGACAAGGCACCATTGTTGGTGGGCACATGAGAGAAGGTGTGGGCCTTCCATAGACGCTTCTTTCTCCACTCACTCATATATGTCAAGGCACTGCCTACATGAGCTCCAGAACAATCATGAGTGTGGCTATCATCTCAGACTCCAGAAATGATCACCAACTGCTGTGCCACATCTGAGTGTCTTGTGAGCATGTGCAAGTCACTGCCTCCACCTTCCTGGGAGGAGGTGCCACCCACCAGTGCTGAAAGTCCCAAGATGCAGGGCCAACTTCCCCAGAAGTGCATGTGATCCACCACTTTTGCTGAGGGCCCCAAGACCCAATGACAAGCTATGTCCCCATTTCCCCAGGGGCATGTAATCTAAAGCCAGGCTCCAAGGAGAGGCTGAAGACCAAGAGTGAATCCCCTGCATTACTGGGAGCCTGTGTGAACTATGAACCTGACACTATCACACTCTCAGACAGAGGGATAACATCCAGCGCATGTTAAGGAAAGTGACGGCAAGCATCCAAACCAAAAACATCCCTCACACCAAAAAACATTAAATCCACACAAGCTACACAGGGATACTCACACTTATAAATAGCCCTCTAACAGTACAGTAGAAAACCATTTCTCCTAAATTCACAGGCCAAGAAAAATATAAGCCAAATGAAGAAGCAGAGAAACCACTCTGTTGAAAGACAAGACTTTCTCTGAAGGAGCAACCAATAAAATATACAATTTCAGACTAATAGATACCAAGTTCAAAAGGAGTTAATAAAAAAATTGAAGGAATTAAAAAAAAAAACTACCAACAAAAATTCAGGCTAATGTAAAAAGGAACTAGAAACTATAAGGAGGAGCCAAGAAAAAATAGAAAATGTACTTGCCAAGGCAAATGCCAAGTTCGACGCAATGAATACCAGAATGAGTAATGCAGGGGAAAGAATAAGTCTTCTGGAAGATAGACTAATGTAAATTGCCCATTCAATACAGCAGACAGAAAGCCAAATAAAAGTATACAATATTAGAGACCTATGGGATAATGTAATCTAAATTTATAGGGATTTCAGAAGAAGAAGAAAGAGACAATAGGATTGAAAATACATTTGAATTGATTACGACTTAAAATTTTAACAAAGCTAAAGAAGAAAGCAGATATCCAGATATATCTCAGAGGGTCCAAACAAGATGAACCCAGACCTATAAATATACATATTATAATAAAAATGGTAAAATTTAAAGAGAATATTATAAAAACAGCAAGAGAAAAACAAACAGCTTAAAAAAAAAAAAAGAGAACCCCTGTAATGGCATCAGCTGCTCTTTCTACAGAAATGTTGCAGGCCAGAAATGAGTGGAAGGATACCTACAAAATCTTAGAGGGGAAAATTCTGCGACCTAGAAGACTCTACCCAGCAAGATTATAATTTAAAACAAAAGGAGAGATAAAGAATTTCTCAAAGAAGCAAAAACTAAAAGAATACAAAAATAGTAAAGCATCCCTCCAAAAATATCAATTTCTAAATAAAAAAGAATCAAGGCTTTCTATTTTGTTCCATTGATCTGTATTTCTGTCTTTGTGCAAGTATCATACTGTCTTGATAACTGTAGTTTTGTAATACAGTCTGAAGTCAAGCAGGTTGATTCCTCCAGTTCCATTTTTCTTTCTTAAGGTTCCTTTGATTATTCAGGAGTTTTATGCTTCCATATAAATTGTGAAATTATTTGTTCTAGTTCTGTGGAAAATAACATTGGTAGTTTGATAGGGAGTGTGTTGAATCTATTGATTTCTCTGAATAGTATACTCACTTTCACTATATTAATTATTCCAATCAATAAACATGGTATATTTTGCCATTTATTTGTGTCATCTTTGATTTATTTCACCAGTATTTTATAGTTTTCTGTATATATGTCTTATTTCTTTCAGTATATTTCTAAGTATTTTATTCTTTTGTTGCAATGGTGAATGGAGTTGTCTCTGTCTCTTATACACATCTAGATGTGTATAAGAGACAGCTTTCTTTTGTTGCAATGGTGAATGGAGTTGTCTTAAATTTCTCTTTCTGATTTTTCATCATTACTGTATAGAAACACAAGAGATTTCTGCGTATCAATTTTATATCTTGAAAATTTACTATAGTCATTGATTTGCTTTAGTAATTTTCTGGTGGAATCTTTACAGCTTTCTGGAGTATCATTCCACCTGCAAACAGTGAGAATTTCACTTTTTATTTTCCAATTTAAATTCTTTTATTTCTTTTTATTCTCTGATTAATTGGCTGGGACTTCCAAAGCTTTGTTGAGTGGTAGTGGTGAGAGTGGGCACCCTTGTCTTGTTCCTGATTATAGAAGAAATGATCGAGGTGTCATCTCACACCAGTCAGGATGGCCATCATCAAAAAGTCCAAAAATAATAAATGCTGGAGAGGGTAGGCAGAAAAAGGAATCCTCTTGATGGGAATGCAAACTAGAACAGCTGCTATGGAGAACAGTTGCTATGGAGAACAGTGTGGAGATTCCTTAAAAAACTGAGAATAGAACTGCCATATGACCCAGTAACCACTCTACTGGGCACACATTCTGCAGAAACTATAACTGAGAGAAATATGTACCCCAGTATTCATTACAGCACTGTTTACAAAAGCCAGGACATGGAAGCAACCTAAATGTCCATTGGCAGATGAATGGATAAGGAAGTTGTGTTAAATACACACAATGGAGTATTACTCAGCTGTAAAAAGGAACATATTTGAGTCAGTTCTCAGTTGTATGGACCCAGAACCTATTATACAAATTGAGGTAATCAGAAAAAGAAAGGCAAATATTAAGGGGACGACAGAGGATGAGATGGCTTGATGGCATCACTGACTTGATGAACGTGAGTCTGAGTGAACTCCAGGAGTTGGTGATGGACAGGGAGGCCTGGCGTGCTTCGATTCATGGGGTCGCAAAGAGTCAGACACGACTGAGCGACTGAACTGAACTGAACTGAATGCATATATATAAAATTTTTAAAAAAATGGTACTGATGATCCTTCATGCAGGGCAGCAAAGGAGACACAGATGTAAAGAATAGACTTTTGAACTCACTGGGAGAAGGCAAGGGCGGCATGCTTTGAGAGGATAGCATTGAAACATTGCATTACCGTATGTAAAATAGACAACCAGTGCAAGTTCCATGCATGAAGCAGAACGCCCAAAGCCAGTGCTCTGGAACTATCTAGAGGGATGCAGTGGGGAGGGAGCTGGAAGCGGTTTTCAGGATGAGGGGACATATGTGTACTTTGTGGCTGATTCATGCTGATGTATGATTTTAAAAAATCACAATATTTAAAAGTAATTATCTTCCAATTGAAATAAATTTATTAAAGACAAAAGAAAATAAAAGAAGCAAGAAATGGAAAGAGGAAATAAAAGTTGGAAATTAGATTTCTTAAATTAGCCAGTGTACAAACACACACACACACACATTTATGAAAGCAATGATAAACACAGAGAATACCAAAAGGATAAACATCAAGATGTGAAAAGGTATATTGAAATCATAAAATATGAGAAAGGAGAGTAGAAAAAATGCAGATCCTTTCTCTTTTTCTTCTTCTTCTTCTTCTTCTTCTTCTTCTTCTTCTTCTTCTTCTGCTTCTGCTTCTTCTGCTTCTGCTTCTTCTGCTTCTTCTGCTTCTTCTTCTTCAGGAGTGTGTTTGAGCCTGTATGACCATCAATTTAATGCAAGCAGATATAGTAAGGGGTTAACATACCTGGAAAAGCACAGCAACAAAAAATCAAAAACATACAATAGATTAATGGAAAATTAAAACAGAACAGAAGCATAAAATAATATGTTTCATTTTCCAAAGCTAATAAAATATTTCTTTCCTCTCTGAGAAGGAAGGGAGTTATACCTGTGGTATCCTGTGTAGCAAATTTATTATTATCCTGCACAGTTTCTTTCACTTATATCAAGATCCTTTAGGGACAAACAATGGTCAAATTAATCTCCTGCACCCTATTCTCACTATATCCTCCGTAATATAGTTTCAAGGCTATTATAAAGGACCTGTTTTATCACTTTTGTGTTGTGGTTCAAAATGTGCCAGCTATTAATTTCAAAAATGTTGGGGAAACACAGACAACTTCTTCACTCTCCTTTTTGTGACTGTGTTTTTGCATAGTGTAGACCAACGATTTAATTTGGAGTTGAATACTTCATTCTGGGAAGAATACTGTGGCTGCTGCTGCTGCTAAATTGCTTCAGTCGTGTCCAACTCTGTGTGATCCCATAGACAGCAGCTCACCAGGCTCCTCCATCCCTGGGAATCTCCAGTCAAGAATACTGGAGTGGGTTGCCATTTCCTTCTCCAGTGGAAAGAATAAGATACCCCAAATTTACACTTCTGCAGAAAATATGGAAAAATCTCCTTAGCTATTTTAAAGGAATAGAGTGCCAAGTACATGTCAAAAATAAATGGACTGCTTATTTGTTTGTTGTTGTTGTTGTTACTGTTTAGTTGCTATGTTGTATCTGACTCTTTTGTGACACTTTGGAGGGGTAACCTACCAGGCTCCCCTGACTATGGAATTTCCCAGGAAAGAATGCTAGAGTGGGTTGCCATTTCTTTCTGCAGGGGATCATCCTGACCCAAGGGTCAAACCAGGTTCTCCTGTATTGGCAGGCAGATTCTTTACCACTGAGTTACCAGGGAAACCTGGACTACTTACTAACAGGTGGCAAATACACTTTTAAATTTCTTTTTTTAATTAACATTTTTTAATTGATGGATAATTCCTTTACAGAATTTTGCTGTTTTCTGCCAAATATCAACAGGAATCAGCCATAGGTATACATATGGCCCCTCTTTCTTGAACCTACCTCCTGTCTTCCTCCCCAATCCACACTTCTAGGTTGTTACAGAGTCCCTGTTTGAGTTCCCTGTGTTATGCAACATATTCCCATTGGTTATCTATTTTGCATATGGTAATGTAAGGTTCTGTGTTACTCTTTCCATACATCATAGAGTCTCCTTCCTTCCCCCCTCCCACCATGTCCACAGTCTATTTTCTATTTCTGTTTCTCCATTGTTGCCCATTCTGTTTCCCCATCAATACCATCTTTCTAGGTTCTATATGTAATCATTAGTATACAACATTTATATTTCTCTTGTTTTACTTATTTCACTTCACTAGGTTCATCCACCTCATTGGAACTAACTCAAATGTGTTCCTTTTTATGATCAAGCAATATTTCACTGTGTATACGTACCACAATTGCTTTATCCATTTATCTGTTGATGAAAGTCTAGGTTGTTTCCATGTTCTATCTATTGTAAATAATGCTGCAATAAACATTGAGGCATATGTGTCTTTTTCAATTTTCTTTTCTCCAAGCAAATTTCGGCTTGCTTAGTAGTGGAATTGCTGTGTCATATGGTGCTTTTTAAACTAGTTTTTAAAGAAATCTCCGTTGAGTTGAGTAGTCAATACCAGCTTTACAACAAACATCAAAGGAACTACTTTAGGTAAGAAACATAAGCAAAGAGAAAAAAACAGGAAGGGAAGAAAAAAGACCTATTACACAAAATAAATTGAAAAAAAAATCAGAAAATGGCAATAGGAGCATACATATAATTTACCTTAAATGTAAATGCTCCAACCAAAAGACATAGACTAGCCACATATATATGCTGTATACAAGAGAACCATCTCAGGCCTAAGGATACATGAAGACCTGAAAGAATGGGGGTTGGAGAAGGCATTCCCTGTAAATGGAAATCAAAAGAGAGGTGGCATAGCTAGACTCATTTAAGACAAAATTGATTTTAAAACAAAGAAGAACACAATATAATGATAAAGGAATCAATTCAAGAAGAAGATATAACAATCATACATATATATATATATATATATGTATATATACACTCAGCTTTGGTTACCTGACGTGAAGAACTGAATCACTGAAAAATACCCTGATACTGGGAAAGAGTGAAGGCAAAATAAGGTGAGGCAAAGGATGAGATGATTAGAAAGCGTCATTGATTCAACGGATATGAATTTGAGCAAACTCCTGGAAACAGTGAAGGACAGGGAAGTCTGGAATGCTGCTGTCCATGGGGTCACAAAAAAATGGACATAGCAACAGAAGAACCAAGAACAACATAGGAGCCCTTCAATTGGTTAGTCAAATACTAACAACCATAAAGAGAGAAATTGAGAATAACACAATAAGACTGAGAGACTTAACACCAAAATTTTGTCAATGGACAGAAAACTAAAATGGAAATTTAGACCTCAAATGTCACTTTAGACCAGATGGAATTAATTGATATTTATAGGGCATTTCATCCCAAAGCAGCAGAATATACATTCTTCTCTACTGCACATGAAACATTATCCAAGATTGACCGCATGCTGAGTAACAATGCTAACCTGATAAATTTAAGAAAATTGAAATCATATCAAGCCTCTTTTTCAATCACAGCAATATGATATTAGAAATAAATTATAAGAATAAAACATATTAAAAATACAAACACATGACAGCTAAACACCAATAAAATATTGTAAAGTGATTAGCTGTCAATTAAAATAAATAAATTTAAATTTACAACAAACTAACAAATGGCTCACTTAAGAAATCAATGAGGAAATCAAAAAATGCCTAGAGACAGATGAAAATGAAAGCACCATGGCCGAAAACCTATGGGCTGTAGCAAAAACCATTCTAAGAGGGAAATTTATAGCAATACAATTTTAACTGGAGAAAGAAGAAAAGTCTCAAATAAACAACCTAAACTTACACTTCAAAAAGAGAGAGAGAGAGAGACAGAGAGACAGAGAGACAGAGAGACAGAGAGAGAGAACAAATGTACCTAAAGTTAGTAGAATGAAAGAAATCATAAAAGTCAGAGTAGGAATTAATAAAACAGAGACAAAGAAAACAAGTGCAAAGATCAATGAAACAAAGCTGGTTTTTTGAAAAGATAAAGCTGGTAAACCTTTAGCAAGACTCACCAAGAGAAAAAGAGAGGACTCAATCTGATATAAAAAATGAGAAGTTACCCAAGATAGAATCATAGCAGACTACTATGAGCAACTGCATACCAATAAAATCAGCAACCTGGAAGAAATGGACAAATCCTTAGAAATGTACAGTCTCACAAAACTGAACTAAAAATAAATAGAAAATATTAACAAACAAATCACAATCACTGTAATTAAAACTATGATTTAAAATTTTTCAACAAATAAAAGCCCAGTACTTCATGGCTTCATAGGTGACTTCTGTTGAATATTTAGAGAAAAGTTAACATCCATCATTCAGAAACTCTTCCAAAAATTTTCAGAGAAAGAAAAACTCCAAAATGCATTTTATGAGACCACTAACACCCTGATTCCAAAAGCAGACAAATATACCACAAAAGATAAAAATACAGGCCAGTGTTACTGATATAGATACAAACATCCTCAACAAATACATCTTCACTGAAAAATACCCTGATACTGGGAAAGAGTGAAGGCAAAATAAGGTGAGGCAAAGGATGAGATGATTAGAAAGCGTCATTGATTCAACGGATATGAATTTGAGCAAACTCCTGGAAACAGTGAAGGACAGGGAAGTCTGGAATGCTGCTGTCCATGGGGTCACAAAAAAATGGACATAGCAACAGAAGAACCAAGAACAACATAGGAGCCCTTCAATTGGTTAGTCAAATACTAACAACCATAAAGAGAGAAATTGAGAATAACACAATAAGACTGAGAGACTTAACACCAAAATTTTGTCAATGGACAGAAACTAAAATGGAAATTTAGACCTCAAATGTCACTTTAGACCAGATGGAATTAATTGATATTTATAGGGCATTTCATCCCAAAGCAGCAGAATATACATTCTTCTCTACTGCACATGAAACATTATCCAAGATTGACCGCATGCTGAGTAACAATGCTAACCTGATAAATTTAAGAAAATTGAAATCATATCAAGCCTCTTTTTCAATCACAGCAATATGATATTAGAAATAAATTATAAGAATAAAACATATTAAAAATACAAACACATGACAGCTAAACACCAATAAAATATTGTAAAGTGATTAGCTGTCAATTAAAATAAATAAATTTAAATTTACAACAAACTAACAAATGGCTCACTTAAGAAATCAATGAGGAAATCAAAAAATGCCTAGAGACAGATGAAAATGAAAGCACCATGGCCGAAAACCTATGGGCTGTAGCAAAAACCATTCTAAGAGGGAAATTTATAGCAATACAATTTTAACTGGAGAAAGAAGAAAAGTCTCAAATAAACAACCTAAACTTACACTTCAAAAAGAGAGAGAGAGAGAGACAGAGAGACAGAGAGACAGAGAGACAGAGAGAGAGAACAAATGTACCTAAAGTTAGTAGAATGAAAGAAATCATAAAAGTCAGAGTAGGAATTAATAAAACAGAGACAAAGAAAACAAGTGCAAAGATCAATGAAACAAAGCTGGTTTTTTGAAAAGATAAAGCTGGTAAACCTTTAGCAAGACTCACCAAGAGAAAAAGAGAGGACTCAATCTGATATAAAAAATGAGAAGTTACCCAAGATAGAATCATAGCAGACTACTATGAGCAACTGCATACCAATAAAATCAGCAACCTGGAAGAAATGGACAAATCCTTAGAAATGTACAGTCTCACAAAACTGAACTAAAAATAAATAGAAAATATTAACAAACAAATCACAATCACTGTAATTAAAACTATGATTTAAAATTTTTCAACAAATAAAAGCCCAGTACTTCATGGCTTCATAGGTGACTTCTGTTGAATTTTAGAGAAAAGTTAACATCCATCATTCAGAAACTCTTCCAAAAATTTTCAGAGAAAGAAAAACTCCAAAATGCATTTTATGAGACCACTAACACCCTGATTCCAAAAGCAGACAAATATACCACAAAAGATAAAAATACAGGCCAGTGTTACTGATATAGATACAAACATCCTCAACAAAATACTGGCAAACAGAATCCAACAGCATATAGAAAAAATCATACTTCTCCAAAAGATGAGAATACCAGACCACCTTACCTGCCACCTGAGTAATCTGTATGCAGGTCAGGAAGCAACAATTAGAACCAGACATGCAATAATTGACTGGTTCCAAATTGGTAAAGGAGTATAAAGGCTGTAAAGTGTCACCTTGCTTATTTACCTTATATATAGTGTATATCATGTGAAATGCTGGGCTGGATGAAGCACAAACTAGAATCAAGATTGCCAGGAGAAATTTCAATAACTACAGATATGCAGATGGGACCAATCTTATGGCAGAAAATGAAAAGGAACTAAAGAGCCTTTTTAATGAAAGTGAAAGAGGAGAGTGATAAAGGTGGCTAAAAATTCAACACTCAAAAAACTAAGATCATGGCATCCAGTCACATCAACAGAAAGTTACTAGAGCTAGTGAATTTGGTAAATTTGCCAAATTAATTCACAAGTATCTGTTGTGTTTCTACACACTAACAACAAAAGATCAGAAAGAGAAATTCAAGTAATGATTTTATTTGCCATCACATCCAAAGGAATAAAGCATTTAGTAATAAACCTAACTAAGGAGACAAAAGACCTGTACTCCAAAAAACTATAACGTTGTGATGAAAGAAAATAAATAAGACAAAAACAGACAGAAAGATATAACATGTTCATATATGGGAAGAATTAATATTGTCAAAATTACTATATTACTCAAGCTTACCTAGAGACTCAATGAAGTCCCTATCAAATTTCCCAATGATATTTTTCACAGAACTAGAACAAAAAAAAAATCTTAAATGCACAAAAATAGAAACTTAGATCAATGAAGTGAGATAGAACATTTAGAAATAAACCCATGCACCTATGGTCAATTAACCTATGACAAAGAAATCAAGACTACACAATGTTTGAAAGACACTCTCTTCAGCAAATGGGGCTAGAAAAACTAAACAAATACTCAAAGGAAAAAGGATATCAGTAATTTTTAACATCCTTCTTAAAAAAAAAAGCTCAAAATCAATTAGACACAAATGTGAGAGCAGAAACTATAAAACATCTAAATAAAAACATAGGATGAATGCTCTCTGACGTGAATCACAGCAATAGCTGTTTTGATCCATCTCCCAGAATAATCAAAATAAAAACCAAACAAATGGCTCTTACTTAAAAGCTTCTATACACCTAAGAGAACAACAAATAGAATTAAAAGCCAACTCATGACTTTGGAGAATACATTTGCAAATGATGTGATTGGCAAGGGATCAGTCTCCAAAATTTACAAACAATTCATGAAGCTTAACATCATCAAAACAAATAATCCAAATGAGCAGAAGACTTAGATAGACATTTCTCCAAAGAAGAGATACACATGGATAAGTGACACATGAAATGATGCTCAACTTTGTTATTCATTCAGTTCAGTTCAGTTCAGTTCAGTCATTCAGTCATGTCCAACTCTCTGGGACCCCATGAATCACAGCACCAGGCCTCCCTGTCCATCACCGACTCCCAGAGTTCACTCAGACTCATGCTCATTGAGTCTGTGATGCCATCCAGTCATCTCATCCTCTGTCGTCCCCTTCTCCTCCTGCCCCCAATCCCTCCCAGCATCAGAGTCCCTTCCAATGAGTTAACTCTTCACATGAGGTGGCCAAAGTACTGAAGTTTTAGCTTTAGCATCATTCCTTTCAAAGAAATCCCAGGGCTGATCTCCAGAATGGACTAGTTGGATCTCCTTGCAGTCCAAGGGACTCTCAAAAGTCTTCTCCAACACCACAGTTCAAAAGCATCGATTCTTTATTAGAGAAATGCAAACCAAAATTACAATGAAAATCATGCCACAACAGTCAAAATGGCTATCATCAAAATTCCACAGTGCTTGAAAGGGTGTGGAGATAAGGGAGCCCTCTTACACTGTGGATGGGAATATGAGTTTGTAATACTACTATGGAGAACAGTATGAAGGTTTCTTAAAAACCTAAAATAAGGCTATCTATGACGCTGAAATCCAACTTTTGGACACATACCCAGAGAAATCATGGTCTGAAAGGATGCATGCACTCCAATGTTCATTGCAGCACTATTTACAATAGCCAAGACATAGAAATAACCTAAATGCCTCATTGACATTGCAATGAATAAGGAAGATCTGATACATACATACAATAGAACATTACTTAGCCATTAAAAAGAATGAAAGGTCATTTGCAGCAACATGGATGTACCTAGAGATTGTCTTGTTGAGTGAAGCAAAATAAGCAGAGAAGGAAAAATATCATATGACATTCTTTACATGTGCAATCTATAAAGAAATTATATAAATGAGCTTAAATGCAAAACAGACTTAGGAAACAAACATAATATGATTGCTAGGGTTAGGATTGGGGAAATGAGATCGAGAACTTGATATTAACATGTACATATTACTATACTTAAAATGGAGAATCAATAAGATCTCACTGTATACATCAATGTTCTATGGCACCTTCAATAGAAGGGGAGTTTGGGGGAGAAAGGATCTATGTATGTGTATGACTAAGTCCTTTTGCTGTCCACCTGAAACTATCACAAACTTGTCAATTGGCTATACATAATGATAAAATTAAAAGTTAAAAAAAGACACATGGATTGATGAAATAGCACAACTAATTTGCAATGTGCCTTCTATTATTGAGAAAAAAAAATCTAGACAAATAGTTTTAAGAATTTATTTTCCCCTGAGGAAATGAGATCTTTCTCTTCTCTGAAAGATAAATGAATATTTTTGGTGACTAAGATCAAAGAGAAAACAGAATCTTTTAATAGTGACATCATTTGGGATTTTACTTTTAATTTTTTCATTTCCTTAAGTAGTTGTTCATTTATTTTAGTTTATAAGCATTTATTGAGAATCCACTGTATTCTGAGGTGAATGACAAATGATCGTTAATAGTGAAACCTTGTTTTCAAGGTCTAAATTTTGCTGATAATTTTTTAATTGAATAAACAGTTATTAAAACAGCAGGATCATAGGTAAAAACACAACATTAAGTAAATTTTCTCAAGAGTTTTAACATTCATTGGGTATCTTTGTGTGAGTCCATTATTATACTGAGGTGTAAAAGTAGTGAATTTGAAAACAGAGTTCCAAAGAATAACAAGGAGAGATAAGAAAGCCTTCCTCAGTGATCAACACAAAGAAAGAGAGGGGGAAAAATAGAATGGGAAAGACTAGAGATCTCTTCAAGAAAATTAGAGAACAAAGGGTCATTTCATGCAAAGATGGGCACAATAAAGGACAGAAATGATATGGACTTAACAGAAGCAAAAGATATTAAGAGGTGGCAAGAATACACAGAAGAACTATACAAAAAAGATCTTCATGACACAGATAACCACAATAGTGTGATAACTCTTCTAGAACCAGAGATCCTAGAATGTGAATTCAAGTGGGCCTTAGGAAGCATC
The DNA here is from genome assembly GCA_006408675.1 of Madoqua kirkii. Taxonomy (NCBI): domain Eukaryota; kingdom Metazoa; phylum Chordata; class Mammalia; order Artiodactyla; family Bovidae; genus Madoqua; species Madoqua kirkii. The sequence goes on along the minus strand of SJYC01124489.1, from coordinate 4,118 downwards.
ACTATGAACAAAGCTACTGGAGGTGATGGAACTCCATTTGAGCTATTTCAAACTCTAAAAGATGATGCTGTGAAATTGCTGCATTAATGTACCAGCAAATTTGGAAAACTCAGCAGTGGCCACAGTACTGGAAAAAGTCAGTTTTCATTCCTATCCCAAAGAAAGGCAATGCCAAAGAATGTTCAAACTACCTCACAATTACACTCTTCTCACATGTTAGCAAAGTAATACTCAAAATTTTCCAAGCCAGGATTCAACAATGTATGAACCATGAACTTCCAATGTTCAAGCTGGATTTATTTTAGAAAAGGCACAGGAACTAGATATCAAATTGCCAACATCCTTTGGATAATCAAAAAAGTGACAGAGTTCCAGAAAAACATCTAATTCTGCTTTATTAACTATGCCAAAGCCTTTGACTGTGTGGATCACAACAAACTATGAAAAATTATTAAGGAGATGGGAATATCAGACCACATGAACTGCCTCCTGAGAAATCTGTATTCAGGTCAGAAAGCAACAGTTAGAACTGGACACGGAACAACAGACTGGTTCCAAATAGGAAAAGGAGTATGTTAAGTCTGTATATTGTCACGCTACTTATTTAAGTTATATGCAGAGTACACCATGAGAAATGCTGAACAGGATGAAGCACAAGCTGGAATCAAGATTGCTGGGAGAAATATCAATAAACTCAGATTTGTAGATGACACTATCCTTATAGCAGAAAGTGAAGAGGAACTAAAAAGCCTCTTGATGAAAGTGAAAGAGGGGAGTGAAAAGTTAGCTTAAAGCTCAATATTCAGAAAACTAAGATCATTGCATCTAATTCCATCACTTCTTGGCAAATAGATGGGGAAACAGTGGAAACAGTGACAGACGTTATTTTTTGAGTGGAGGTGAGGGGCTGCAGGGGAGGCTCCAAAATCAGTGAAGATGGTGATTGCAGCCATGAAATTAAAATATGCTTGCTCATTGGAAGAAAAGCTATCACCAACCTAGACAGCATATTAAGGTCAGAAATATTACTTTGCCAATAAGGATCTAGTCAAAGCTATAGTTTTTCCAGGAGTCATGTATGGATATGAAAGTTGAACTATAAAGAAAGCTAAGCACCAAAGAATTAATGTTTTTGAACTATGATGTTGGAGAAGGCTCTTGATAATCCTTTGGACAGCAAGGAGACCCACTCAGTCCATCCTAAAGGAAATCAGTCCTGAATATTCTCTGGAAGGACTGATGCTGAAGTTGAAAATATAATACTTTGGGCACTTGATGTAATGAACTGACTCATTCGAAAAGACCTTGATACTGGGAAAGATAGAAGGCGGGAGGATAAGGGGATGACAGAGGATGAGATGGTTGGATGGCATCACAGACTCAATGGACATGAGTTTGAGTGTACTCCAAGAGTTTGTGATAGACAGGGAGGCTTGTCATGCTGCAGTCCATGAGGTTGGAAAGAGTCAGACATGACTGAGTCAACTAAAATGAACTGAAAAGTAGTGATTATCTATGCTAACATTCATTCTATATGTATTAGCCCCTCTTTTGGTTATCTATTGCTGCATTGCAAACCACACTCAAATGGAGTAGCTAGAAATAACTTAAAAAAAATCTCATGATTTTGTGAATTGATTGGGATAAACCAGGTGATTATTCTGCTGAGTATGATATTATCTTTGGTGTAGTCATGCTTGACTGACCTGGAATTTTCAAGATAGCTCACTCACATGGCTAGCAATTGAAATTATTTGTTGTCTGGGAGGTCTGGTGGAGCTGCTTACTAGTGTCTCAAAATTCATCCTCTTACTGTGGCTTGGGATTCTCACAAAATGTTGGTTGGACTCTGAGAAGAGCATAATCATACAAAAGTTAAAGTTTCAAGAATAATGAAGTGAAAGTATCCCTTCTTAAAGTCTGAACCCAGAATTGATACCATATTTCTTCTACCACATGTTTTTGCTTAAGCAGTAACAGATCCAATCAAGATTAAACAGCCCACCTCTAAAAGGGAAAAATATAAAAGATTTAATCTTTAATATACCATAGCTGTCATTCTTCTATATAGAAAGTCTACCCTTTCTCCCCTTATTTTTTGGGGGGACTATATGTTACTGTAGATTCATAGACATATTTTTATTCATTATGTTATAATCTATTGCTATTATTGGAATTGTCACAAATTTGGGCAGTAAATCCCCTTCAAGCCAACTTCCGTGAACACAGATCTTTTTAGGCAGAACCTCATTGGGAGTACTTTCTTGCTCTGAACTAAAGAATATTCTAGGTTCAACTTGCACTTTTCCTGAAACTAGCAATAACTCCAAGCAACCCTGATACTAAACGTGAGAAGCGGTACTTAGAAACCAATCACTAGGGACTTCCTGGCAGTCCAGTAGTTGAGGCTTCACTTCAAATTCAAAGTGTGTGGGTTTGATCCCTGGTTGGGGAGTAAGATCTCACACTCAGAAAACTATGACCTAATTCCTAGAGTAACGGAAAATAAATAAATAAACAAGTTAGATCTGATTAAACTTAAAAATCTTTGCATAGCAAAGGAAACCATAAGCAATGTGAAAAGACAGCTCTCAGAATGAGAGAAATAATAGCAAATGAAACAACTGACAAAGGATTAATTTGCAAAATATACAAGGAGCTTATAAAACTCAATGCAAGAAAAACAACCCAATCAAAAAGTGGGAAAAAAGACTTAGACATTTCTGCAAAGAAGACATACAGGTGGCTAACAAACACATGAAAAAAATGCTCAACATCTCTCATTATTAGAGAAATGCAAATTAAAATCACAGTGAGGTATCACTTCACACCAGTCAGAACGGCCATCATCAAAAAGTCTACAAGCAATAAATGCTGGAGAGGGTGTGGAGGAAAGGGAACGCTCTTGCACTATTGGTAGGAATGTAAATTGATACAGCTCCTATGGAAGACGGAATGTAGATTCCTTTAAAAACTAGGAATAAAGCCACCATATGACTCAGCAACCCCCTCCCCAGGCATATACTCTGAGGAAGCCAGGGTTGAAAAAGACACACATATTCCATTGTTCATTGCAGCACTATTTACAATAACTAGAACAGGGAAGCAACATAGATGTCCATTGAAAGATGAATGAATAAAGAAGTTGTGATACATATACACAATAGAATATTACTCAGCCATAAAAAAGGAACACATTGGAGTCAGTTCTGATAAGGTGGGTGAACCTGGAACCTATTATACAGAGTGAAGTGAGTCAGAAAGAGAAAGATAACTATTGTATTCTAACACATATATACAGAATCTAGGAAAATGGTACTGAAGAATTTATTTTCATGGCAGCAATGGAGAAAGAGACATAAAGAATCAACTTATGGACATGGGGAGAGGGGAGAAGAGAGTGAGATGCATGGAAAGAGTAACATGGAAACTTAAATTGTCATATGTATAACAGATAGCCAATAGGAATTTTCAGTATGGCTCAGGAATCTCAAACAGGTGCTCTGTATCAAACTACAAGGGTGGGATGAATCTGGAGATGGGAGAGAGGTTCAAAAGGGAGTGATATATGTGTAACTATGGCTGATTCATGTTGAGGTTGGACAAAATAAAAGAGAATTCGGTAAAGCAATATCCTTGAATAAAAATATATATATATTTTAAGGGAGGTGTAGTTAAAACCCTACACCCCCCCCTAAAAAAAAGCATAAAACAGAAACACTATTGTAATAAATTCAATAAAGATTCTTTAAATGGGTCACATTAAAAAGATATATTTTAAAAGTAAAATTTTTGCAAATTGAATCCAGTCACTAAGAAGTAGGTTTGCTAATCATTTATCACTGTGTCTTTCCTTCCTGGATACATTTTTTTTTTCCTTTTAATCTTTTCTTTCCTTTGAATGATTTTCTGCTAATACTTGTAGTTCAGATTCAAAACTTTCTGCCATTTATTGGTACTTCCTTTCTCCAATAGAGAGAAAATGAGTTCAAAGAGTGCATTTCTATAAAATAATTAATAAACTTACTAATTTGCTTTAATATATTTTAATTACTATATTTACTTATTGCTACAATAATGTACAATAAGTGAAAAAAAGTTTAACAATTATGATTAAC
>SJYC01124487.1:0-18736 GCA_006408675.1 Madoqua kirkii | reverse complement strand
GAAACCATTCAACTTCAGCTTCTTCAGCATTACTGGTTGGGGCATAGACTTGGATTACTGTGATATTGAATGGTTTACCTTGGAAATGAACAGAGATCATTCTGTAGTTTTTGAGATTACATCCAAGTACTGCATTTTGGACTCTTTTGTTGACCATCATGGCTACTCCATTTCTCCTGAGGGATTCCTGCCTGCAGTAGTAGATATAATGGTCATCCAAGTTAAATTCACCCATTCCAGTCCATTTTAGTTCGCTGATTCCTAGACTGCTGACACTCACCTTTGCTATCTCTTGTTTGACCACTTCCAACTTGCCTTGATTTATGGACCTGACAATCCAGATTCCTATGCAATATTGCTCTTTACAGCATCGGATCTTGCTTCTGTCACCAGTCACATGCACAACTGGGTATTGTTTTTGCTTTGGCTCCATCCCTTCATTCTTCCTGGAGTTATTTTTCCACTTACCTCCAGCATCATATTGGGAATTTAATGACCTGGGGAGTTCCTTTTTTGGTGTCCTATCATTTTGCCTTTTCATACTGTTCATGGGGTTCTCAAGGCAAGAATACTGAAGTGGCTTGCCATTCCCTTTTCCATTGGACAACATTCTGTCAGACCTCTCCACCATGACTCACCTGTCTTGGGTTGCCCCATAGGCATGGCTTTATTTTATTGAGTTAGAGAAGGCTGTGGTTGTAGTGTGATTAGATTGACTAGTTTTCTATTAGTATGATTTCAGTGTGTCTGTCCTCTGATGCCCTCTTGTAACACCTACCATCTTACTTGTGTTTCTCTTACCTTGGGCATGGGGTATCTGTTCATGGCTTCTCCTGAAAAACACAGCCGCTGCTCCTTACCTTAGACAAGGAGTATCTCAGGGAGCTAAAAATCCCACATGTCTCATGGTCAAACACCCACACACACACACACACACACACACACACAACAGAAGTAATATTTTACCAAAATTCAATAATGATTTTAAAAATGGTCCACATTTTTAAAAATCGAATTTTTTTTTAAGGACAGCTGAAAGTCGTAACCAAGAGATTTATTTCGGCTGTAATTTGGAACAAGTAATTTAATTTTTCTATCCCTTATTTTCTCAGCTTCTGCTCCACAGGGATAATAATCCCTGTCTTCGAATTATTTTCAGAATTTAATGAGATAAAATGTGTAAATCACCTAACATTTTCTAGGAGGTTACAGATTTTTAATAGACATTTTATAGATAATGAAGCAGAGAATGGCAGCATGAAAAGGCCTCAATGACAAATTTGAGAGATGTACTATTATTTTGGGCTTCTTGGGTAGCTCAGCTGGTAAATAATATACCTGCAATGCAGGAGACCCCAGTTCAATTCCTGGATTGGGAACTGCCCCTGGAGAACCCACTCCAGTATTCTTGGGTTTCCCCAGTGGCTCACATGGTAAAAAATCCACCTGCAATGTGGGTTCAACCCCAGGATTGGGAATTCCCCAGGAGGAAGGCATGGCAACCCACTCAAGTATTCTTTTCTGGAGAATCCCCATGGACAGAGGAGTGAACTACAGTCTCATGGACTACAGTCCATGGGGCCACAAAGAGTTGGACATGGCTGAGTGACTAAGCACAGCATATTATTATATAGGCAAGGAAGAGAGGAAGTTTTCCCTGATTTTATGTAATTAAATGCTTTAGCTTCTATATAGCTGCATCATTCCAGAGTCTATATTTTTCTCAAACTTCAGTTAAACTCAACCTTCCACAATACTTTGCCTGTGTGTGCATAATAAGCCACTTCAGTTCTGTCTGACATTTTATAACTCTATGGACTGTAACCCAACAGGATCCTCTGCCATGGGATTCCACAAACAAGAATATTGGAGTGAATTGCCATGATTTTCTCCAGGGGATCTTCCTTACCTAGGGATGGAAGGCACATTGCTTATGTCCCCTGCATTAGCAGATGGGTTCTTTAGCACTATCACCACCTGGGGACCCTCTGCTCAAATTCCCCTAGTTCCCAGCCTCCAGCTATTAAAAAAATCTCATTGTTAATGATTGTGGATACTTCTGCTCTTTGGGGTTGGTTTGCTAAGAACATAAGCAAAGAAAGTATGAGGGAAATAAGGGATAGTCAGTATTTTATGGTTCCAGACTTGAATTTTCTCATCAGGAAAGCACTTTCTTGGGTTATTACAATGCCTACTAAGGGATGGAATTGGCTATTGAAGTAGAAAAACTGTTTCTGTTTATGTTACAGTAAGCTTAACTAAGCTTAATTAAAATTAGCACATTAAAGTTTGAATGCTCGAAGTTTGAAGATGAATTTTGTGTTTTCTTTTAAAATAAAATAACTAATAATTAGCATGTTGTTAAAGTGCTGCACTTAATATGATAGAAAATTTGGAAAATTCAACAGTGACCACAGGACTGGACATGGTTAGTTTTTATTCCAACCCCAACGAAGAGCAATGTCAAACAATGTTCAACCTACGGCACAATTTCACTCATTTCACATGCTAGCAAGGTAATGCTCAAAATCCTTCAAGCTAGGCTTCACCAGTACCAGAACTGAGAACTTCCAGATGTACAAGCTGGATTTAGAAAAGACAGAAGAACCAGATATCAAATTGCCAAAATCCGTTGGATCATAAGAAAAGGCAAGGGAATTTCAGGAAAACATCTACTTCTGATTCATTCAGTTCAGTTCAATTGCTCACTCGTGTCCAACTCTTTGCGACTGCATGGATTTTAGCACTCCAGGCCTCCCTGTCCATCACCAACTCTCAGAGTTCACTCAAATTCATGCCCATCCAGTAGGTGATGCCATCCAGCCATCTCATTCTCTGTCATCCACTTTTCCTCCTGCCCCCAATTCCTCCCAGCTTCAGAGTCTTTGCCAATGAGTCAACTCTTTGCATGAGCTGCCCCAAATATTGGAGTTTCAGCTTTAGCATCATTCCTTAAAAGAACACTCAAACTGATCTCCTTTAAAATGGACTGGTTGTATCTCCTTGTAGTCCAAGGGACTCTAAAGAGTCTTCTCCAACACCACAGTTCAAAAGCATCAATTTTTTGGCACTCAGCTTTCTTCACAGTCCAACTTTCACATCAATACATGACCACTGGAAAACCATAGCCTTGCCTAGACAGACCTTTGTTGGCAAAGCAATGTATCTGCTTTTGATTATGATATTTAAGTTGGTCATAACTTTCCTTCAAAGGAGTAAGCATCTTTTAATTTCATGGCTACAGTCACCATCTACAGTTATTTGGGAGCCCTCCAAAATAAGGTCTGATACTGTTTCCACTGTTTCACCATCTATTTCTCATGAAGTGATGGGATCAGATGTCGTCATCTTCGTTTTCTGAAGGTGCTTTAAGCCAACTTTTTCACTCTCATCTTTCACTTTCATCACAAGGCTTTTTAGTTCCTCTTCACTTTCTGCCTTAAGGATGGTGTCATCTGCATATCTGAGGTTATTGATATTTCTCCAGGCAATCTTTATTTCAGCTTGTGTTCCTTCCAGTCCAGCGTTTCTCATGATGTACTCTGCACAGATGTTAAATAAACAGGGTGACAATATACAGCCTTGACGTACTCCTTTTCCTAATTGAAACCAGTCTGTTGTTCCCATGTCCAGTTCTAACTGTTGCTTCCTGACCTGCGTAAAGATTTCTCAAGAGGCAGGTCAGGTGGTCTGGCATCCCCATCTCTTTCAGAATTTTCCACAGGTTATTGTGATCCACACAGTCAAAGGCTTTGACATAGTCAATAAAGCAGAAATAGATGATTTTCTGGAACTCTCTTGCTTTTTCAATGATCCAGCGTATACTGGCAATTTGATCTCTGGTTCCTCTGCTTTTTCTAAAACCAGCTTGAACATCTGGAAGTTCACGGTTCACGTATTGCTGCAGGCTGGCTTGCAGAATTTTGAGCATTACTTTACTAGCCTTTGAGATGAGTGTAATTGTTTGGTAGTTTGAGCATTCTTTGTCATTACCTTTCTTTGAGATTGGAATGAAAATTGACTTTTTCCAGTCCTGTGGCCATTGCTGAGTTTTCCAAATTTGCTGGCATATTGAGTGCAGCACTTTCACAGCATCATCTTTCAGGATTTGAAATAGCTCTACTGGAATGCCATTATCTCTACTAACTTTGTTCATAGTTATGCTTTCTAAGGTCCACTTGAGTTCACATTCCATGATATCTGGCTCCAGGTGAGTGATCACACCATCGTGTTTTTCTTGGTCATGAAGATCTTTTTTGTACAGTTTTTCTGTGTGTTCTTACCATTTCTTCTTAATATCTTCTGCTTTTGTTAGGTCCATACAATTTCTGTTTTTTATTGAGCCCATCTTTGCATGAAATATTCCCTTGGTGTCTTTTTCTTGAAGATATCTCTAGTCTTCACCATTCTGTTGCTTTCCTCTATTGTTTTCCATTGATTACTGAGGATGGCTTTCTTATCTTTTATTGCCATTGTTTGGAACTCTGCATTCAGATGCTTATATCTTCCCTTTTCTTTTTTGCTTTTCACTTCTCTTCTTTTCACAGCCATTTGTAAAGCCTCCTCAGACAGCCATTATGCTTTTTTGCATTTATTTTCCATGGGGATAGTCTTGATCCCTGTCTCCTGTACAATGTCATAAACCTCCGTCCATCGTTCATCAGGCATTCTGTCTATCAGATGTAGTCCCTTAAAACTTTTTCTCACTTCCACTGTATAGTCTTAAGAGATTTGATTTAGGTCATACATAAATGCTCTAGTGGTTTTTTTTTTTCCACTTTCTTCAATTTTAGTCTGAATTTAGCCATAAGAAGTTCATGATCTGAACCACAGTAAGCTCCCAGTCTTGTTTTTGCTGACTGTGTAGAGTTTCTCCATTTTTGGCTGCAAAGAATATAATCCATCTGACTTTGGTGTTGACCATCTGGTGATGTCCATGTGTAGAGTCTTCTCTTGTGTCGTTAGAAGAGGGGGTTTGCTATGATCAGTGTGTGCTCTTGGCAAAACTCTATTAGCCTTTGTCCTACTTCATTCTGTGTTCCAAGGCCGAATTTTCCTGTTACTCCAGGTGTTTCTTGACTTCCCTCTTTTGCATCCCAGTCCCCTATAATGAAAAGGACATCTTTTTTGGATGTTAGTTCTAAAAGGTCTTGAAGGTCTTCATAGAACTGTTCAAATTCAGCTTCTTCAGTGTTACTGGTTGGGGCATAGGCTTGGATTACTGTGATAGTGAATGGTTTGCCTTGGAAATGAACAGAGATCATTCTGCCATATTTGAGATTGCATCTAAGTACTGCATTTCGGACTGTTTTGTTGACTATGATGGCTACTCCATTTCTTCTCAGGGATTCTTGCCCACAGTAGTAGATATAATGCTCATCTGAGTTAAATTCACCTATTCCAGTCCATTTTAGTTCACTGATCCCTAGAATGTTGATGTTCACTCTCGCCATCTCTTTTTTGACCACTTTCAATTTGCCTTGATTCATGGACTTGACATTCCAGGTTCCTATGCAATATTGCTCTTTATAGCATCAGACCTTCCTTCTATCACCAGTCACATCCACAGCTGGGTATTGTTTTTGCTTTGGCTCCATCCCTTCATTCTTTCTGGAGTTATTTCTCCACTGATCTCCAGTAGCATACTGGGCACCTACTGACCTGGGGAATTCCTCTTTCAGTATCCTATCATTTTGTCTTTTCATATTGTTAATGGGTTCTAAAGGCAAGAATACTGAAGGCTATTCTCATTCTAGGTTATTACATAGCATTAATATGAGTTTCCTGAGTCATACAGCATAGTTCCATTGGCTGTCTACTTACATATATTAATGTATATGTTTCCATGATACTGCCTTCATTCATCTCACCCTCACCCTCACCCTGCTCTCCCCACCTGCTTTGTCCATAACTCTGTTCTTCTCTATTTCTCCATTGGTTTTCGGTGAATAGGTGCATCAACATAATTTTTCTAGATTCCACATATAGGTATTAATATATTATATTTGTTTTTCTCTTTCTGAGTTACATCACTCTATGTAATAGGCTCTAGGTTCATCTGCCTCATTAGAACTGATTCAAATGCATTCCTTTTTATGGCTGAGTAGTATTCTCTTGTATATATGTACCACAATTTCCTTATCCATTCAGCTGTAGATGGACATCTAGGTTGTTCCCATGTCTTAGCTATTGTAATAGTTCTTGAATGAATATTAGGGTACATGTGTCTCTTTCAGTTTTGGTTTCTTCATGGTATATGCCTTGAACTGGTATTGCTGGACTGTATGGTGGTTTTATTCCTATTTTTAAGACATCTCCATACTATCTTCCATAATGAATGAATTGTTAATGGGTTCTAAGGCAAGAATACTGAAGGCTATTCTCATTCTAGGTTATTACATAGCATTAATATGAGTTTCCTGAGTCATACAGCATAGTTCCATTGGCTGTCTACTTACATATATTAATGTATATGTTTCCATGATACTGCCTTCATTCATCTCACCCTCACCCTCACCCTGCTCTCCCCACCTGCTTTGTCCATAACTCTGTTCTTCTCTATTTCTCCATTGGTTTTCGGTGAATAGGTGCATCAACATAATTTTTCTAGATTCCACATATAGGTATTAATATATTATATTTGTTTTTCTCTTTCTGAGTTACATCACTCTATGTAATAGGCTCTAGGTTCATCTGCCTCATTAGAACTGATTCAAATGCATTCCTTTTAATGGCTGAGTAGTATTCTCTTGTATATATGTACCACAATTTCCTTATCCATTCAGCTGTAGATGGACATCTAGGTTGTTCCCATGTCTTAGCTATTGTAATAGTTCTTGAATGAATATTAGGGTACATGTGTCTCTTTCAGTTTTGGTTTCTTCATGGTATATGCCTTGAACTGGTATTGCTGGACTGTATGGTGGTTTTATTCCTATTTTTAAGACATCTCCATACTATCTTCCATAATGAATGTATCAGTTTAAATTCCCACAAGCCATGTAAGGGGGTCCCCTTTTCTCCACACCCTCTCTAGCACTTGCTGTTTTGTGAAATCTTGATGATGGCCATTTTGACTAGCGTGAGATTATACAAAATTGTAGTTTTGACTTATATTTCTCTAATAATGGATAATATTAAGAATCTCTTAGTGCTTATTAGCCATTCATATGTTTTCTTTGAAGAAATGTCTGTTTAGGTCTTTTGCCCACATTTTATGTTTTTTTTTTTTTTCTTTTTTCCTGGTATTAAGTTATATGAGCTGCTTTTATATTTTGGAAAATTTAACCTTTGTCAGTTGTTTGATTTGGTATTATTTTCTCTCATTCTAAGGGTTGTCTTTTCATCTAGTCTATAGTTTCCTTTGCTATGCAAAAGATTTTGAGTTTAATTAGGGCCAACTTATATACTTTTATTTTTATTTCCATTATTCTAGAGGATAGGCCATAAATGATCTTGCTATGATTTTTGTCACCCAGTGTTCTGCCTATTTTCTTCTAAGAGTTTTACTGTTCCTGGTCTTATATTTAGGTCTTTAATTAATTTCAAGCTTATCTTTGTGTATCATTTTGGGAAAAGTTCAAATTTCATTCTTTCACATGTAATTTTCCAGTTCTTCTAGCACCACTTGTTAAAGAGACTAATTTTTCCCATTGTATATTCTTTTTATTTTTGCTAAAGATAAGGTTTTCCTAGGTACATCAGTTTATCTCTGGATTTTCTATCATGTTCCATTGGTCTATACCTCTGTATTTGTGCCAGTACCATACTGTCTTGATGAGTGTAGCTTTGTAGTATATATAGTCTGAAATCAGGTTAACTTGATTCCTCTAGCCCCATTCTTCTTACTCAAGATTACATCAGCTATTCAGGGACTTTTGTCTTTCTATACAAATTTTGAATTTTTTGTTCTAATTCTGTGGAAAATGCCATTGGTAATTTAATAGAGATTGCATTGATTCTATAGATTATGTTCGGTAGTACAGACACTTTCAGAATATTGATTCTCTCAGTCTAAGAGCATGGAATACCCCTCCATCTCTGTATGTTGTCTGTTATTTCTTTCATCAGTGTCTTATTGTTATCTGTATACAGCTCTTTTGTCTTCTTAGTTAGGTTTATTCCTGGGTGTTTTATTCTTTTTTTATTGCAATGGCAAATGGAATTAATTCCTTAATTTCTTTTTTTCGTTGTTAGTACCTAGGAATGCAAGTGATCACTGTGTATAGATTTTGTATCCTTTGTGACTTTACTAAATTCACTGGTTAGCTCGTGTAATTTTCTGAGAGTATTTTTAGGGTTTTCTATGTACAACATCAAGTCATCTGCAAATATTGAAAGTTTTACTTCTTTTCTTTTCAAGATTCCATTTATTTCTTTTCTTCTCTGATTGCTGTAGCTAGGACTTTCAAAACAATTTTGTATAAAAGTGACAAAAGTAAAACATTTTACTTGTTTCTGGTCTTAGAGAGAATGTGTCCAGTTTCTCATCACTGAGAATGTTTGCTGTAGGTTTCTTGTAGATGGCCTTTATTATGTTAATGTAAGTTCTTCCTATGCCCTTTTCTTAAAGAGTTGTTTTTGTTTTTGTTTTTGTTTTTAATCATAAAGAAATGCTAAACTCTGTTGAAAGCTTTTTCTACATGCATTAAAATTATTATATGGTTTCTATCTTTCAATTTTTTAATATATCTTTATTCTGATGTTTTTGCAAAAATGCTTCCTCTTCAAGATTTATAGAAAGGATTTTTGGATAAAATCTAATTTCTGACTTTTTGACCATAAACCTGAAATGACTAAGAAATTAAATGATTCTAAAGAGAAAACCTGATGGTGATAGCTTAAGCTGAACAATATAGAATTCATGATCTTTGAAGAAGAAGATTTAGCTTTGGGGCCAGGGATCAGCTTTGATCACTCAAGAGCTTTTGTGTAGCAGAGTTTTATTAAAGTATAAAATGAGTCAGAGAAAACTTCTGACAAAGACATCAGAAGGGGAACAGAGAGTACCACCCTTGCTAGTCTTAGCAAGCATGATATACAGTTTTCCAACTGGTATGACAGTTATTCAGAAGAATGTCTCAAGGTTGTGAAGGTTTTACCAAACCCACTCCCACCATGTACATTTTAAGATAACAGGAATAAAGCTAACAATACAAAGATCTTACCAGACACAGTCCCACAGTTTACATTTTAAGATGACAGGATTATTCAGAAGGTTCTCAAGGAGAAGCATGTCTTCAAACAGTATACATTATTGTTATATAATCCTTAGTACAGAGTTTAAGGAAAAACATATCCTTAAGCCAGATGAGTGGTTTTGTTGTGCCACCATCAGCTCTGGTACTTTGGCCACCTCATGAGAAGTGTTGACTCATTGGAAAAGACTCTGATGCTGGAAGGGGTTGGGGGCAGGAGAGGAGAAGGGGATGACAGAGGATGAGATTGCTGGATGGCATCACTGACTCGATGGACGTGAGTCTGAGTGAACTTCGGGAGTTGGTGATGGAAAGGGAGGCCTGGTGTGCTGCGATTCATGGGGTAGCAAGGAGTTGGACATGACTGAAAGACTAACTGAGCTGAACTCAGCTCTGGGCTTAAAGAAAAAAAAAAGAAATCATTTTCTCCTCCTTGAGAACTCGAGACCACTATCTCCTCCTTGGGGACCCTGGATTTCTTATCAATCTACTTAGAAATTTTATAATCTTAATGGTTTCACAGAGATTAGCAAAAGGACTGAATGAACTTGTGAATATGGTCATAAATTTTATGTTTTTTGTCCGAAAAATTGCTGGTTTGAATCTGGCTTCTCTGGTGACAGATGGTAAAGCATCTGCCTGCAATGCGGGAGACCTGGTTTTGATCCCTGGGTCAGGAAAATCCCCTGGAGAAGGAAATGGCATCCCACTCCAGTATTCTTGCCTGGAAAAATCCCATGGACAGTGGAGCCTGGTAGGCTACAGTCCATGGGATCGCAAAGAGTTGGACATGACTGAGTGACTTCACATCACTTTATAAGTTTAAGAAAACCTTACCTATAAATTAATTACATTTGTGTTAGTCACTCAGTCATAATGACTCTTTGTGATCCCATGAGCTGTAGCCAACACAACTCCTCTGTCCATGGGATTTCCCAGGCAAGAATACTGGGATGAGTGGCCATGCCTTCCTCCAGGAAATCTCCACAACCCAGGAATTGAACCCAGGTCTCCTGAATTGCAGGTGGATTCTTTACCATCTGAAGCACCAGGGAAGCAGTGATTTGGTGAATTATATTTTTATAAGCAGAATTGAAGCATTTATCTTTTTTCATCTATTCCCTCCAGAAGTTGCAAGCTTCTGGTTAAGTTAAACTGAAAGGAAATTGACTCTTGGATTACTTGCCACTTCTAAAGGCCCTACAATGGACTTATCTAGCGAGAAGACGGCAGACCTCAAACTCACCTTAAAATGATGCTCAAACATAAGAAACTTCATCTTCACTAATTTGAGGAAAGATGACATCAGAAGTAAACAACTTACTAAAGATGCTGGACCTGATTTGTATAATCATTTATAATGTTTTATTGACTTGTTTGGAGAAGGCAAAGGCACCCCACTCCAGTACTCTTGCCTGGAAAATCCCATGGATGGAGGAGCCTGGCAGGCTGCAGTCTATGGGGTCGGGAAGAGTTAGACACAACTGAGCTACTCTCCTTTCACTTTTCACTTTCATGCATTGGAGAAGGAAATCACAACCAGTGTTCTTGTCTGGAGAATCCCAGGGACAAGGAAGCCTGGTGATCTTAAGCTAGTTTTTTTTTTTTTTTTTAATCAATCAAATGTTGGGTGATGGTCAACTGCCTATGTCTAATACTTCTAGATTACCATAGATTTTTGCACTTCCAGACTCTAATTGAATAACATTAAAACACACACACACACACACACACACACACACACACAAGGAAAGGAAAAAGAACCTTAGAAGAAAGTTCACTCCTTTTCAGGTTACTCTTAATAATACTAAATGGAATTCTCTCACCTGGCCAGTTAATAATGCCTCTTCTGACCATGGCCATAATGTGAATTTTCAACTAAATTACTCAAGCCCAGTCAGAGCAACAAGCAAAAATTCAGCCAAGGAATAAAACCTCTGAAAATAATGAGATGTATTTGTGTGATTAACATCAGATTGTGGTAATTTAAGATTTTTTGCCCCCCTTTATCTTGGAAAGAGATAAATTATATTAAGGATAGCCAGCCTAGTAACACTATAAAATTGGACTGGGAGTCTTATGGACAGTTGCTGCTGCTGCTAAGTCGCTTCTGTCGTGTCCAACTCTGTGCGACCCGAGAGATGGCAGGCCACCAGGCTCCCTTGTCCCTTGGATTCTCCAGGCAAGAACACTGGAGTGGGTTGCCATTTCCTTCTCCAAAGCATGAAAGTGAAAAGTGAAAGTGAATTTGCTCAGTCGTGTCCGACTCTTAGCAACCCCTTGGACTACAGCCTACCAGGCTTCTCTGCCCATGGAATTTTCCAGGCAAAGTACTGGAGTGGGTACCAATACATAATTTCCTGAAAAATAAAGATTGGTACAGAATAAAGGTAAATCAGAAGACCTAAGAATGTAGTGAGCAGCACCAAAAGGAAATTATTGACTTAATTATTTCTTATTACTGCAATAATATTGCTTCTGCTGTCACTTCAGTTGTGTCCAACTCTGTGTGACCCCAAAGATGGCAGCTTACCAGGCTCCCCCGTCCCTGGAATTCTCCAGGCAAGAACACTGGAGTGTGTTGCCATTTCCTTCTCCAATGCATGAAAGTGAAAACTGAAAGTGAAGTCACTCAATCGTGTCCACCTCCTAGTGACCCCATGGACTGCAGCCTACCAGGCTTCTCTGCCCATGGATATTTTCCAGGCAAGAGTACTGGAGTGTGGTGCCATTGCCTTCTCCTAATAATATTGCTAGCTATGTTAATTTGTATTTTGCCTGTTCTATTGGATTACTGCTTCTTGTTTTACCAAATGTGTGACTGAAACTCCAATGAAGATAATAATGACTAGGCAATTCAAAGATGATCAAATATATAGTACTGTATGTGATCAATGATTATAATAATATAACTCTAGATATGGGAATAGGCAACAAAAGGGAACTTTTCTTGAACTATAGCAGTTTAAGTAAACAGGTTAGTTCAGAGTCTTTTGATTAGTGTCAATAAGAACTATCACAGTAACTGCACATTGAGTGGTCAGTTGTGAAATCTTCGCAAGACCAGGAAATGAGCCTTCCTATCAATGTGGGATGAAATGAGCATGAAATGCTTTTTAAAATATCACAGAATTTATGACCATGAGTGGGCCATCCTGTCAATCACAAATGGGCACTTGTCATGAGTGTATGCTTGCCATCCAACTCTACAAGTATTTAATCATGTGCTGCTGCAGCTGTTGACTTCCAATACCACTCGAGAGGGGTGCTGCAGAAATGAGAGCATAAATTAGGCATACTGTGCTCCTGGAGAACTGGCGGGACAGTTTTCGGATAATTAGATATTCTCAGGAAATGATTTTATAAACCCAATTCTTGTATCTCTGCATATCTAATAAAATATTAAAATCCTTCATGATGATGATTGTTTATCATGACTAGTGAATATTTCATGAAACCAGAAGAAATTTTCTACAATAAAATATGTGTTTGATTGCATGTAATTCCCCTAAACCGAAATCACATATATAATGTCCTTCTCCTCCACACTCCACCCTCATATTTTGGGAGCAGTTTCTGAGACCTATTTGAGTTGCTGACTCCAGGGTTGCAGTCCTCATATTGCCCCAAATTAAACTTGAGGCACAATGCTCGCATTGTGCATTTTTCTTATTTGTCAGAACTAACAAAGTGAAGAGGAACTAAAAAGCCTCTTGATGAAAGTGAATAAGAAGAGTGAAAAAGTTGGCTTAAAACTCAACGTTCAGAAAAATGCGACCATGGCATTCGGTCCCATCACTTCATGGCAAATAGATGGGGAAACAGTGGCAGACTATTTCGGGGGCTCCAAAATCACTCCAGATGGTGCCTGCAGCCATGAAATTAAAAGATGCTTGCTCTTTAGAAGAAAAGTTAGGATCAATCTAGACAGCATATTAAGAAACAGAGATGTTACTTTGCCAACAAAGGTCCGGCTAAACAAAGCTGTGATTTTTCCATAGTCATGGATGGATATAAGATTTGGACTATAAAGAAAGCTGAGTATGAAGTATTGATGCTTTTCAACTGTGGTGTTGGATAAAACTCTTGACAGTCCCTTGGACTGCAAAGAGATCCAAACAGTCTATCCTAAAGGAAATCAGTCCTGAATATTCATTGGAAAGTCTAATGCCGAAGCTGAAACTCCAATACTTTGGCCACCTGATACGAACTGACTCATTGGAAATAGACCCTGATGCTGGGAAAGATTGAAGGCAGGAGGAAAAAGAGGATGACAGAGATTGAGATGCTTGGATGGCATCACTGACTCAATGGACATGAGTTTCAGTAAATTCTGGGAGTTGGTGATGGCCAGGGAGGCCTGGCCTGCTGCAGTCCATGGGGTCGCAAAGAGTTGGACATGACTAAGCGACTGAATTGAACTGAACTGAAGTTTATATTGTAATATCTGATGCATGATTAAGTTTGTTTTTCAATGAAGCCATGAGATCTCTAATTTTGCCTATTTATATCTGTATGCACTTTATACATTTATCTCTACCTATAGAAAGTATAATCAAAACTGAATTTATAAAAAGCTCTATTTATTTTTTTCAGCATTGACTTTTAAAGAAATGAAACAGAATAACTTTCAGTTTCATGTGAACTGATAAATGTTCTCTATTAAGTTGATACCTGGTATTAATGTAGTTTGTTGATTTAATTAATATTAACATCTTTAAAGTCATCCAAATTAAGCAAAATATTTTATTATACCTAAGTTTAATAAATTGTTGTCATTTAGTAGTTAAGTCTTGTCCAACACTTTGAAATCCCAGAAATTGCAGAATGCCAGACTTCCATACCCTTCACTATCTTCAGAAATTTGAACAAACTCATGACCATTGAACTAGGGATGCTCTTCACTTATTTCATCCTCTGTTGCATGCTTCTCTTGCCCTCAGTCTTTTCCAGCATCAGGGTCTTTTCCAGTGAGTCAGTGCTTTTCATTAGGTGGCCAAATATTGGAATCTTGGCCTCAGCAGCAGTACTTACAGTGAATAGTAGGCATTGATTTATTCTAGGATTGACTGCTTTGGTCTCCTTGCTGTCCAAGGGACTCTGAAGTGTTTTCTCCAGCAGCACAGTTAGAAAGCTTCACTTCTTTGGTGCCCAACTTGCTTTATGATCCAAACTTCACACCTGTACATCACTGTTGGAAAAACCATAACTTTGACTATACAGAGCTTTGTCAACAAAGTGATGTCAGCTTTTAATAAGCTGTCTAGGTTTGTCATAGTTTTTCTTCCAAGAAGCAATAGTCTTAATTTTGTGGCTGTAGACACCATATGCAGTGATTTTGGAAGCCTAGAAAATAAAATTTGTCACTGCTTCCACTTTTTCCTCTTCTATTTTCCAGGAAGTAATGGTACCACATGCCAAGATTTTAGTCTTTTAAATGTTGAGTTTTAAGCCAGCTTTTTCACTTTCCTCTTTCACCCTTATCAAAAAGCTTTTTAGCTATTCTTTGTCTTCTGCCATTAGAGTGGTATCATCTGCCTATATGAGGTTGTTGATATTTCTCCCATCAATCTTGATTCTGCTTGTGATTGACCCAGAGTGTCATTTTCCATTATGTATTCTGGATATACATTAAATAAGTGAGACAACAATATGCAGACTTGACTTCCTCCAAATTTTTAAGCAGTCCATTTCTCCATGTTCAGTTCTTTCTGTTCCTTCTTGTCATGTGCACACGTATCTCAAGAGATAGGTAATGTGGCCTAGTATTTGCATGTCTTCTTAAGAATTTTTCTCATTTTCTTGTGATCCACACAGTCAAAGACTTTCATGTAGTCAATGAATAAGTGGTAATTTTTTTGTAAATCTCTTGTTTTTAATATGATCCAACAAATGATGACAATTTGATTTCTTGTTCTTGAGCCTTTTCTAAATCCAACTTCTAAATCCATTTGAAAGTTCTTGGTCCATGTGTTATTTAAACTTTGCTTGAATGCTTTGGGGTGTTACTTTGCTAGCATGTGAAATGAGAGCAATTGTGCAGTAGTTTGAATAATTTTAGCATTGCCTTTATTTGGAACTGGCATGAAAATTGACCTTTTAGACTTTATTATATCCTTTGCAAGCAAAAACAAACAAACAAACAAAAAACAAATAAACAAACACTTGAAAAGATGAAACTTTATTTTTTTTTAAATAAATGTAATAGAGATAAGAATTCTGAGGTAAACCCTCGAAAATAATTATATTTTAGAAATTTCCACTTAAAATAATCTTTTTAAAAATCATTTAGAGAATTTTATTTTTTTTTCTTTTTTTACTTTACAATACTGTATTGGTTTTGCCATACATTGACATGAATCCACCACAGGTGTACATGAGTTCCCAACCCTGAACCCTACCCCCACCGCCCTCCCTATATCATCTCTCTGGGTCATCCCAGTGCACCAGTCCCAAGAATCCTGTATCCTGTATCAAACCTAGACTAGCAATTCATTTCTTACATGATAGCATACATGTTTTAATGCCATTCTCCAAAGTCAACCCACCCTCTCCCTCTCCCACAGAGTCCCTCCCCCCAAAATAATAATGATCTTTTGAGATAGTTGGCAGCTTATTAAAATTCTACTGTTATGATAATATAAGTGAGGAAATTTTATTGAATTAACAGATAATTTCCAAAAAGAATAAGATACTAAGACCTCAATTACTAAGTAGAGAAAGTAAAAGTAGATCTCTTCAAGAAAAGTAGACCTGCTTCAAGAAATTGAAGATATTAAAAAGAGCTGGCAAGAATATACAGAACTATACCAAAAAGATCTTAATTACCTGGAAAACCACAATAATGTGATCACCCACCTAGAGCCAGATATCTTGGAGTGTGAAGTCAAGTGGGCTTTGGGAAGCATCATTATTAACAAAGTTAGTGGATATGATGGAATTCCAGCTAAGCTATTTCAAATCCTTAAAAATGATGCTTTTAAAGTGTTGAACTCAATATGCCAGCAAATTTGGAAACTCAGAAGTGTCCACAGGACTAGGAAAAATCACTTTTCATTCCAGTCCCAAAGAAGGGCAAAGCCAAAGAATGATCAAACTACCACACAGTTGCACTCATTCACATGCTACCAAAGTAATGCTCAAAATCCTCCAAGCTAGGCTTCACCAATACATGATCTGAGAACTTCCAGATGTTCAGTTGGATTTAGATAAGGCAGAGGAGTCAGATATCAAGTTGCCAACATACTTTGTATCATAGAAATATCAAGAGAATTCCAGAAAATATATCTACTTCTATGGCACTGACTACACTAAAGCCTTTTGCTGTGTAGATAACACACTGGAGAAATTTTTTTAAGAAATGGGTATACCAGATCACTTACCTGCCCCCTGGAAAAGCTGTATGCACTTCAAGAAGCAACAGTTAGAATCAGACATGGAACAATGGACTGGTTCCAAACTGGGAAAGGAGTACATTAAGGCAGCATATTGTCACCCTTCTTATTTAATTTATATCCAGAGTAAATAATGAGAAATGCTTGGCTGTATGAAGCACAAGCTGAAGTTGAGAATGCTGAGAGAAATACTGCTAACTCCAGATATGCAGATGACACAACGCTTATTCCAGAAAGTGAAGAGGAACTAAAGATCCTCTTGATGAAGGTGAAAAAGGAGAGGGAAAAGGCTGGCAGAAAGTTCAACAGTCAAAAAATAAAGATCATGGCAGTAGGATGGGGAAAGGGAAACAGTGACAGGCTTTATTTTCTTGGTCTCAAAAGTAATTGCTGATTTTGACTGCTGTCACAAAATTAAAGGACACTTGTTCCTTGAAGGAGAACTATAACAAAGTTAGACAGCCTATTAAAAAACAGAGATATTACTTTGCCAGCAAAGGTCACTAAAGTCAAGAATATGATTTTTCCAATAGTCTTCATCAATGTGAGAGTTGGACCATGAAGAAGGCTGAGAGCTGAAGAATTGCTGCTTTTGAACTGGGGTGTTGGAAAAAACTCTTGAGAGTCCCTTGGACTGCAAGGACATGAAACAAATCAATCCGGAAGGAAATAAATCCTGAATATTAATTGGAGGGAATGATACTGAGGCTGAAGCTCCAATAATATGGCCACTTGGTGTGAAGAACTGAATCAGAAAAGAACTTGATGCTGGGAAAGACTGAGGGCCGTAAAAAGGATGACAGTGGATGAGATGGTTGGATGGCATCACCGGCACAATGGAAATGAGTTTGAGTAAGCTCCAGGAGTTGGTGAGGGACAGGGAAGCCAGGAGTGCTATGGTCCATGGGGTCACAAAGTTTCAGGCATGACTGAGGGACTGAACTGAACTGAATGTAAAAGACACTTTCACTATAAGTTTAGGCTTTTAAGACTCGAGATTCTAATATAAATGCATAATAAAAACTAATTGAATAACAAACATTTCAGTGCACATTAAAAATAGAATGCATGCTTTCAATAAAGAATTTACTAGGAATGAAATTACATTTTCTTGAGGAAAAAGAAAAACTATCTATGAGTTGGTTGGTTTTATTTAAATGGGAAATGAGAGACAGGCTGATCTAGATGCAGATGAGAAGTTGTGGAAAAGAACAAAAATAAATAAAATTTTCTGCTTAGTCAAAATTAACTAAATATAGATTGATATTGACTAACTCAATGGATTTTGTTAAGTAAGCTAATGCAGACTGAATTTATATTTCTATTTCTGGTAAATTTATCCTTTTGATCACAGATTTTGTGAATTTTTGTGCCCTTAAGTGATTTCTATTTGTTTTCTTCTAGGTGTTTTATGACTTATTTAAGTGAATCTGTAATCTTTTCAGTGACATATGATCATGTTTTGTTTGATATTTGGGAAGTTTCCTTAAAAAATTAACAAAAAGCTTTTAAAACACATCTCAGAGAAGAATATTAAACTAAGTTTATTTGGTATTTTAAATTACTTCAGAAGTATTGTCAAGGGAAGATGAACTTTAGGTTATAGTGCATGGATAAATGTCATTAATATATTCCAAAATGTATATGGAATCCCTACCCTCTGATATGTCCTGATATAATGTTAATCATAATTCGTTATTATCCTAAAATGTTATATCACAAAAATATCCAAGTTTCCTGCTGATTGCATTGTACTTAAATCTTTAACCATAGTATTTTAAGGTTTGTCCTTTATAGACAATAATTACACTGATGCTTTTACAAAATGAAGATTTTCAAGAAGACTCACGAAAAGAACTTTTTAAACAAAAATTTCTGATAGCTTTAGATGCCACTGAACTGGGTAACAAGTGACAAAACTAATGTAATATCTGATCCCTTCATCCAGATGAACAGGAATTGATTACATAGGACTGAATGGTGAATAGGATTTATAACTATGACTTTTGTCAATGGTACTAGCTGTATTATATCTTTTTTATAATACCATGTCTATTTTGTGAGATTGTCTTTTACAGCACCCAGTGTATAACCGGGCCTCCAACAAAATTGATGATGGCTAAACATCTTGAGGAAATTGATCAT
>SJYC01124483.1:0-14527 GCA_006408675.1 Madoqua kirkii | reverse complement strand
CATATATTTATCTAAATTCCACCAAATCCTATACCTTTAAATTTAGACTTCATAAGAATACAATCAACAAGTTTAAGTCTTAGGGGAGAATTTAGGAAGCTTTTTTTCTTTTTGTTCTCTGTTTATTTTACCTACTTTTTATATAAAAGGCTCTGGGATCCTTAGAGTTGGATAGAGCCAAGGAATTCAGGCCTTTGGCCTAACTTTCCCAAAATAATTGGTCAGATATCTCAGTGCAAATTTATCTAGCCCTATAACTTAAAACTGAGATTAATAGGACAGTAGGGGGTCCCTCTTGACTCGTTAACTTTATGTGGTGTAGTAATGTCAAATCCTGTTTAATCATTTAAATGTCTATTTTATTTATCCCGTTCTAAATAATCACCCACAGAATTTTTTATTCATTTAAAGTAATGCCTTAAAAAAAAAAGAAAGAAAGAAAATTGCCACATTGAGATAATAGCCAGACCAAGTTTTTTCCCCCAAGTTTTTTGTTGATATTATTAATTGCTATTAACATCTGTAAGATCTATTGAGAGGAGGCCTCAATGAAACTTCCTAAACCAGTTTTTCTTGTTTAAATTTTTTTTTTCCTTAGGTTAATTTGACTGTTGCTTTATAGGTACCAACAAAACTGTTGTTAACAGGGAGAGCATTCTAGATTTAATAATTCATTAATTTTTCTAATTTTCAAAGAACTCATCATTTGACCACCAATAAGCTATCTCCACAGAGATGCAAAGGATTAAGAATGCAAAAAGACCTCTTATAAACCAAACAGGAACAAATACACCATAGTACAAAAAGGATGATCAAATAGAATATTTACATTTCAAAGACACAGAGAAATCCGAGCTTTCCCCTAGAAGGTCTGGATTACTGTTTTGCCAAGCCAGCTTTTAATTTTTTATTGCATATACATTAAACAGTCCCTTCAATTTCTAAAGCGAGATTTAATTTCTCCAGTCAACTACTCTGCTCCTTATATTTTTCGACAGTGGAGACACCTCCGTATCTTTCAACTGAGCCCCTGGTATTTCTTGGTAAATCCAAGCATGCCCTGACCTGTGACTTTCCATGAGTGGATATTTTCTCAGTATCTTTCAACTGAGCCCCACCCAGTATCTAGACTCAGGGTGAGTATGTCCTAGTTGAATTTCAAACAGGTCACTTCCAGTTCTTCAACTGAGAAGGAATCAGGTACCTGCTATATCCCACCAAATAAAAATTGAGGATCTCAACCAATATAGGAGATCTCAAGACCAGGTGAAACTTACTCAAACCTGTCCCAAACTCCCAAGGAAGTGGATGGGCAAAAGGGGCCTCTGCTGGTACAATGGCTCCAGTTTCTCATAGAGTCCAGGTCAAAGGGAGAAATCTGCCCTGAATCCCTCCTGTTGGTTATCAAAACCATCAACTAAATAATATAGTCAAACGTAAAAGTAGAGAGTTACTTTATTTGGTGTGGGTGCTTAGAACTTGGAGCCCAGAAGACAGCATCCCAATACCTCTGAGAAAACTGCTCCAAGGAGGCTGGACAGGAAGTCAAGATGTAAACAAGTTTTCAACAAAGGGAGCAGGCAATCTGAACATCAAAGATCAGGTATCAAATCAAGGAATGTAGCATTCTGTGTACGGGAAGATACAAGCCTCTGAGCTCACTGAATTTATTTCTTGCATATGCATCTAAGCTATTTGGGGTCAATCCAGTTTCCTTGTTCACCTTAAAGTGAACAAGTGGCTCTTGCTTAAAATCCCCTAGTTCCTCAGCAACCATCTTGGAGGGGGGCTGAAATCATCATCACAGTATTGAAAGACCTCTTTCACCTTTGGAGGCCAGAAATCATTGCTGTCTGTGACACTTCCTGTTTATTAATATGGAGGAAAATATTTTCGTTTCACAAATAACTTGTTTTAATGCATGATTCTTTAAAAGATCCCTTTGGAAGATATTTGCTTACCATTAGCAGCCAAATAATCAAATTTATTATAGTTATAGTTCATTTACAATGTTATATTAGTTTAGGTGTACAATATTGTTATTGTTCAGTTGCTCAGGCATGTCCAAACCTTGTGCCCCCATGGACTGAAGCAAATAGGCTATCCTTCCCTCACGATCTCTGAGAGTTTGCTCAAACTCAAGTCCATTGAGTCAATAATCCCATCCAACCATCTTATCATCTGTCATCCCGTTCTCCTCCTGCCTTCAATCTTTCCCAGCATCAGGGGCCTTTCCAATGAGCTGGCTCTTCATATCAGGTGGCCAAACTATTGTATATTCACCTTCAGCATCCGTCCTTCCAATGAGTGTTCAGGATTGATTTCCTTTAGGATTGAATGGCTTGGTCTTCTTGCAGTCCAAGGGATTCTCAAGAGTGTTCTCCAACACCACAGTTCAAAAGCACAAATTTATTAGCACTCAGCCTCCTTTTTAATCCAACTCGTACATCTGTACATGACTACTGGAAAAAAAACATAGTTTTAACTATATGGAATTTTTTTGGCAAATTCATGTTTCTGCTTCTTAACACACTATCTAGGTTTGTCATAGCTTTTCTGCCAAGAAACAACTGTCTTTTAATTTTATGTCTGCAGTCAACATCGGCAGTGATTTTGGAGAACAAGAAAATAAAGTCTGTCATTGTTTCCATTGTTCCCCTTCTATGTGCCATGAAGTAATGGGACCAGATGCTATTATACCAGTTTTCTGAATGTTGAATTTCAAGCCAGCTTTCTCACTCTCCTCTTTCACTTTCATCAAGATGTTATTCAGTTTTTCCTTCTCTTTCTGCCTTGCATAGTATCACCTGCATATCTGAAGTTATTGATATATCTCCTGGCAATGTTGATTTCACTTTGTGCTTCACTCAGCACAGGATTCCTCAAGATGTACTCTGCATATTAGGTAAATAAACAAGGTGACAATATACATCCTTGTCATATTTTTTCCCCAAATTTGTACCCAGTCCATTGTTCTATATCTGGTTCTAACTGTTGCTTCTTGACATGTACTCAGGTTTCTCAGGAGGCAGGTAAAGTGAAGCCAGTAAGGTAATCACATTTCTTTATGAATTTCCAGTTTGTTGTGATCCACACAGTCAATGATTTTAATATAGTCAATGAAGCAGAAATAGATGTGTTTTTTTTCTGGAATTCTCTTGATTTTTCTATGATCCACTGAATGTTGGCAGTATGATCTCTGGTTCCTCTGCCTTTTCTAAATCCAGCTTGAATATCCAGAAATTCTTGGTTCACATACAGTTGAAGCCTAGTTTGGAGAATTTTGAGAATACTTTGCTAGTGTGTGAGATGAGTGCAATTGTCCGGTAATTTGAACATTTTTTGGGCTTGGAATAAAAACTGACCGTTTTATTCTGTGGCCAATGATAAATTTTCCAAGCTTGCTGACATATTAAATTCAGTACTTTAAGAATATAATCTTTTAGGATTTGAAACATCCCAGCTGGAATTCCATCACATCCACTAGTGTTTTTAGTAATGCTTTCTAAGGCCCATTTGACTTTATAATCCATGATGTCTGGCTCTAGGTGAGTGATCACATCATCTTGATTATCTGGGTCATTAATATCTTTTTTATGTAGTTATTCTGTGTATTCTTGCCACCTCTTCTTAATATTTTCTGCTTCTCTTAAGTCCATAATATTTCCATCTTTTCGTTCCCATCTTTGCATGAAATATTCCTTTGGTATCTCCAAATTTCTTAAAGAGATCTCTAGTCTTTCCCACTCTATTGTTTTGTTCTATTTCTTTGTATTGATCACTTAGGAAGGCTTTTTTTTTTTTTTTTTAATCTCTCCTTGCTATTCTTTGTAACTCTGCATTTAGATCTCTTTCCTTTACTCCTTTATTTTTCAGTTCTGTTCTTTTCTCAGCTATTTGTAAGACCTCTTCAGATAACCATTTTGTCATTTTGTATTTCTTTTTCTTGGGGATAATTTTGATTACAGCCTCCTGTACAATGTTACACATCTCAATTCATAATTCATACGTAAAGTAAACACTTGTATCTTCTTTATTCTGTACTTGGAAATTTGTATCTCCATTTGTTTCCCTTATCTTTCCCCACCTCCCACGACTTTCCACCCCTGGTAAGCTGTAATTTGTTCTCTGTATCTATGAGTCTGCTTCTGTTTTGTTATATTCATCAATTGATTTTATTTTGAAAATTCCAATTAAAATTGAAACCATATAATATTTGTGTTTCACTGGCTGACTTAATTTACTAATACCCTTCAGGTTCATCCATGTTGTTACAAACTGCAGAATTATATTCTTTTTATGGCTCAGTAATATTCCATTGTAGTGTGTGTGTGTGCATGTGCGTGTGTGTGTGTGTGTGTGTGTGTGTGTGTATCTTGTCTTCTCTATACATTCATCTGCTGATGAACTCATGGTTTGCTTCCATATTGTGATTAATGTAAATAATGCTGTGATGAATTTTGGATGCATTAAACTTTTCAAATTTTCAGAAATGTAACCAGCAATGGGATTGCTCAATTATATGGTAGCTCTTGGAGCTTCACTGGAAGCTCAGATGGTAGAGAATCTGCCTGCAGTGGAGGAGATGCAGGTTTGATCCATGATCAGGAAACTCTCCTGGAGAAGGGAATGGCTGCCCATTCCAGTATTCTCACCTGGAGAATTCCATTGACACAGGAGCCTGGCAAGCTACAGCCCATACAGTCACAAAGAGTCAGACATATCTGAGTGACTAACACTTTCACGGTAGTGCTATTTTTAGTTTTTATGAGGAATCTGCATATAATATTTTAATAGAAGCTGTACAGATTTACAATATCTCCTTCCAATAGTTTACTAGGTTTCACTTTGTACTACATTGTAATCTTTTTGATGATAGCCGTTTTGACTGATATGAGGTGATACTTGGTTGTGATTTTGTTTTACATTTCTCTGATAATTAGCAACATTAATCTTTTTTTTTTTATGTGTTTTTGACCAGCTGTGTATCTTTCTTTGAAGAGAAGTTCTTCAAGCTAGGCTTCAGCAGTTTATGAAAAGAGAACTTCCAGATGTACAACCTTTGTTTCAAGAAGGCAGAAGGACCAGAAATCAAATTGCCAATATTCATGGAGAAAGTGAGGGAATTCCAGCAAAACATCTATTTTGCTTCACTGACTACAATAAAGCCTTTGAAGGTATGGACCACAACAAACCATGGAAAATTCTTAAAGAGATGGGAATACCCACCTTACTTGTCTTCTGAGAAACGTGTATACAAGTCAAGAAGCAAGAGTTAAATGGACATGGAAAATGTGACTGGTTCCACATTGGGAAAGGTGTATGACAAAGCTGTACATTGTCACCTTGCTTATTTTACTTCTATACAGAGTACATCATGCAAAATGCTAGGCTGGATGACTCATAAGCTGGAATCAAGATTGCAGGAGAAATATTCACAACCTCACATATGCAAATGATACCACTCTAATGGAGTAAAGTGATGAGGAACTAAAGAGCCTTTTGATGAGTGTAAAAGAGAGAGTGAAAAATCTGGCTTGAAACACAGCATTAAAAAACTATGACTGAAGCATTCAATTTCATCACTTCATTGCAAATAGATGGGAAATAGTGATAGCAGTGACTTTCTTTTCTTGGGCTCCAAAATCACTGTAGACAGTAACTGCAGCCATGAAATTAAAAGACACTTTTTCCTGGAAGGCAAGCTTAAACTTAGATAGAATATTGTAAAGCAGAACTTTCACTTTACCAAGATCCATATAGTCAAAGATACAGTTTTTGCAGTAGTCAGGCATGGATGTCCTGCTGAGAACACACAGCAGGATATCCATGCCTGACTACTGCTGTGTGTTCTCAGTCATATCTGATTCTTTGAGACCCCATAGACTGCAAACTTCAAGGTTTCTTTGTCCAGGTAAAAATACAAAGGTGAGTTTGCCATGCCTTTCTCTAGGGAATGGATGTGATAGTTGGACCAAAACAATGCTGAGAACCAAAGAATTCATGCTTTCAAATTGTTGGGCTGAAGAAGATACTTGAGAGTCCCTCAAACTGCAAGGAGATCAAACCAGTCAATCCTGAAGAAAATCAACTTTGAATATTAATTGGGAGTTCTGTTGCTGAAGCTGAAGCTCTAATACTTTGGCATCTGAAGAGAAGAGCCAACTCATTGGTAAAGCCCCTGATGCTGGAAATAATTGAAGGCAACAGTAGAAGAGATGTTTAGATAACATTATTGACTCAATGGACATAAATCTGAGCAAATTCCAGGACATAGTGAAGAATAGAGCCTGGCATGCTGTAGTCCATGAGATTGCAAATTGGGACTGAACAACAACAATAACATCTTTCTTTGGAGAAAAATGTCTGTTCAAGTAATTTGCCTGTTTTTAAATTACATTATTTTTTTATATTGAGTTGTATGAGCTATTTAATTTGGATATTAACCCCTTACCACTTAAATTGTTTGCAAATATTTCATCCCATAAAGTAAATTGTATTTTTTTGTTGTCAATAGTTTCCTTTGCCATGCAAAAGCTTTTTAAATTTTAAAATTGCTTATTTTTGCTTTTATTTCTTTTTGCCTTAGGAGACAAATCAAAAAAATATTTCTATAATCTATATCAATAAGTATTATCCCTTTATTTTCCTCTAGAAATTATGGTTTCAACTCTTATTTTTAGGTCTTTAATCTATTTTGAGTTCATCTTTGTATACGGTGTATTTAAAACTCTAAACTTGTTCTTTTATATGTGGCTTTCCAGTTTTCCTGTAACCACTTATTTTAGAGACTGTCTTTCTTCCTCATATGTCCTTGCTTACTTTTAGATTAATTGAGATAATCACATAATAACTCAATGAACTGAGATATCAATTGCTATCCACCAGTCCCTGCATTTAAAACCCTATAATGGCTTCTCATTGCATTGAAGTTAAAATGGAACCTTTTCAGGTGGTCTAAAAGGCCATGTATAACTTAGTTGTTGTCTACCATTTCAGGCTTACTAACTAACCTGGCTCTCATTCACCAGCCTCCTGGCTTTCTTGGTCCCTTGAATGCAT
Organism: Madoqua kirkii; assembly: GCA_006408675.1. Classification (NCBI taxonomy): domain Eukaryota; kingdom Metazoa; phylum Chordata; class Mammalia; order Artiodactyla; family Bovidae; genus Madoqua; species Madoqua kirkii. The sequence continues at coordinate 7,465 of SJYC01124483.1, read as the reverse complement.
CAATCATTTCAGAGAACACTGGAGCTTACACAAGCTCCTCTTGTAGTCTGAGATGTCCTTTCCCTCCACTCTTTATCTGGCTCACTTTAGCATCTATTTTAGAATTCCCATACTGCTTTGTTTATTTTTGCCCCCATAGTTTCATTTTAAAGGTATTCTAAACTGAAGTATAGTTGCTTTACAATGTTGTGTTAATTTCTACTATATAATGAAATGGATCAGTAATATGTATGCATGTATCCACTCCCTCTTGGAACTCCTTCTGTCCCACCAATCTCATCCATCTGGTTCAGCACAAAGTACTGAGTTGAGCTCCCTGTGCTATGCAGGAAGTTCAAACAGCTATCTGTTTTACACATGGCAGTGCACATACATTAACCCCAAATTCTCAGTTTACCCTACCCATTTTTCCCCAGTGTATACAAGTCCATTCCTTACATATGCAACTCTGTTCTTGCCCTGAAAGTAGGTTTCTGTGCCATTTTTCTATATTCCATATACATGCTTTAATGTACAATATTAGTTTTCCTCTTTCTGATTCATTTCACCCTCTGTGACAAACTCCTGGTCCATCCATGTCACTGAAAGTGAAAGTGAAAGTCGTGCAGTTATGTCCAACTTTTTGTGACCCCATGGACTATATAGTCCATGGGAATTCCCTAGGCCAGAATACTGGAGTGGATATCCTTTCCTTTCTCTAGGGGATATTCCCAACCCTGGGACTGAATCCTGGCCCTGAACCTAGGTATCTTGCATTGCAGGTGGATTCTTTACCAGCTGAGCCACAAGGTAAGGCCATCCACTAAAATGACCCAATTTTTCCTCCTCCCCCCCCCTCAAGACTTAGTAATATTCCATTGTATATATATATATATATATATATACACCACATCTTTTTTATCCATTCATCTCTCACTTGTCATTTAGATTGCTTCCATGTTTTTTCTGTAGTAAATTGTGCTGCAATAAGCATTGGGATGCCTGTGTGTTTTAATTGATGGATTTCCCAAGATATGGGACCAAGAGTGGGATTGCTGGGTCATATGCTAGTTCTCTTTATAGATTTTTAAGAAACCTCTATACTCTTCTCCATAGTGACTGTATCAATTACATTCCCCCCAACAGAGAAAGAGTGTTCCCATTTCTCCACACCCTCTCTGGCATTTATTGCTTATAGATTTTTTGATGATGGCCATTCTGATTGGTGTCAGGTGACACCTCCTTGTAATTTTCATATGAATTTCTCTAAAGCTAGTGATATTTGAGTATCTTTTCATGTTCCTATTGGCCATCTGTATGTATTCTTTGTAGAGAGAGATGTCAATTTAGGTCTTGCATACATTTTTAAAGTGATTTTTTTTTCAGTGTTGAGATTCATGAGCTATTTATATTTTGGAGATTAATTCCTTGTCAGTTGCTTCATTTTAAAATGTTATCTCCCACTGTGAGGGTTGACTTTTCATCTGACTTATGGTTTCCTTTGCTGTGCAAAAGCATTTATGTTTAATTAGGTCAATTTATTTTTGTTTTTATTTTCATTACTTTAGGAAGTAGGTCAATAAAGATCTTACTGTGATTTATATCAATGTGTGTTCTTACTAACTTTTATTCTAAGTTTCATCAGTTCTGTACAGTCGCCCGTCGTGGCTGATTCTGTGAACCCGTGAACCACACACAACATGCCAGGCCTCCCTGTCCATCACCAACTCCTGGAGTTCAGCCAAACCCATGTCCATTGAGTTGGTGATGCCATCCAACCATCTCATCCTCTGTCGTCCCCTTCTCTTCCTACTCTGAATCTTTCCCAGCATCAGGGTCTTTTCCAATGAGTCACTTCTGTACATCAGGTGGCCAAAGTATTAGAGTTTCAACTCCAGCATCAGCCCATCCAATGGACACCCAGAACTGATCTCCTTTAGGATGGACTGGTTAGATCTCCTTGCAGTCCAAGGGACTCTCAAGAATCTTCTCCAAAACCACAGTTAAAAAGCATCAATTCATCTGTGCTCAGCTTTCTTTATAGTCCAACTCTCACATCCAAATATGACCACTGGAAAAATCATAGCCTTGACTAGACAGACCTTTGTTGACAAAATAATGTCTCTGCTTTTTAATATGTTGTCTAGGTTGGTCATGACTTTCCTTTTAAGGAGTAAGTATTTTTAATTTCATGGCTGCAATCACCATGTGCAGTAATTTTGGAGCCCAGGGGGGAAAAAAAAAGTCATCCACTGTTTCCCCATCCATTTGCCATTAAGTGATGGGACCGGATGCCATGATCTTAGTTTTCTGAATGTTGAGCTTTAAGAAAACTTTTTCACTCTCTTGTTTCACTTTCATCAAGAGGATTTTTAGCTCCACTTCACTTTCTGCCATGAGGGTGGTATCATCTGCATATCTAAGGTAATTTATATTTCTCCTGACAATCTTGATTCCAGCTTGTGCTTCCTCCAGTGCACCGTTTCTCATGATGTACGCTGCATAGAAGTTAAATAAGCAGAGTGACAATATAAAGCCTTGACGTACTCCTTTTCCTATTTGGAACCAGTCTGTTGTTCTATGTCTAGTTCTAACTATTGCTTCCTGACCTGCATACCTGTTTCTCAAGAGGCAGGTTAGGTGGTCTAGTATTCCCATCTCTTTCAGAATTTTCCACAGTTTATTGTGATCCATACAGTAAAATGCTTTGACATATCTGGGTCATGAAGATCTTTTTTGTACTGTTCTTCTGTGTATTCTTTCCACCTCTTCTTAATATCCTCTGCTTCTGTTAGGTCCCTACCATTTGTGTCCTTTATTAAGCCCATCTTTACATGAAATGTTCCCTTGACATCTCTAATTTTCTTAAAGGGATCTCTAGTTTTTTTCTATTTTATTGTTTTCCTCTATTTCTTTGCATTGATTTCTGAGGAAGGCTTTCTTATCTCTCCTTGGCTATTCCTTATAACTCTGCATTCAAATAGGTATAACTCTCCTTTTCTCCTTTGTTTTTCATTTCCTTTCTTTTCACAGTTATTTGTAAGGCCTTCTCAGACAGTCATTTCCATTTTTGCATTTCTTTTTCTTGGGGACTGTCTTGATTCCTGTCTCCTGTACAATGTCATGAACCTCCATCCATAGTTTATCAGGCATTCTGTCTATCAGATGTAGTCTCTTAAAACTCTTTCTCACTTCCACTGTATAGTCATAAGGGATTTGATTTAGGTCATACATGAATAGCCTAGTGGGTTTTTCCACTTTCTTCAATTTTAATCTGAATTTAATAATAAGAAGTTCATGTTCTGAACCACAGTCAGCTCCTAGTCTTGTTTTTGCTGACTGTGTAGAGCTTCTCCATCTTTGTCTGCAAATAATATAATCAATTTTATTTCAGTTTTGACCATCTGGTGATATCTATGTGTTGAGTCTTCTCTTATATTGTTGGAAGTGGGTGTTTACTATGACCAGTGTGTTCTCTTGGCAAAACTCTATTAGCCTTTGTCCTGCTTCATTCTGTTCTCCAAGGACAAATTTGCCTGTTATTCCAGGTGTTTCTTGACTTTCTACTATTGCATTTCAATCCGCTATAGTGAAAAGGGCATCTTTTTTGGATGTTAGTTCTAAAAGGTCTTATAGGTCTTCATAGAACTGTTCAGCTTCAGCTTCTTCAGGGTCACTGGTCAGGGCATAGACTTGGATTACCATGATATTGAATCTTTTGCCTTGGAAATGAACATCGTTTTTGAGATTGTACTGCATTTCGGGCTCTTCTTGACTATGATGGCTACTCAATTTCTTCTAAGGGATTCTTGCCCACAGTCATAGATATATTAGTCATCTGAGTTCAGTTCACCCATTCCAGTCCATTTTAGTTCACTGATTCCTAGAATGTTGATGTTCACCCTTGCCATATCCTGTTTGACCACTTCCAATTTTCCTTGATTTATGGACCTAACATTTCAAGTTCCTACGCAATATTGTTCTTTTCTGCATGGAACCTTGCGCAATCCACACTGGGTATTGTTTTTGTTTTGGATCCATTCATTCATTCTTTCTGGTGTTATTTCTCCATTGATCTCCAGTAGCATATTAGCACCTACCAACCTGGGTAGTTCCTGTTTCAGTATCCTATCATTTTGCCTTTTCATGCTGTTCATGGGGTTCTCAAGGCAAGAATACTGAAGTGGATTGTCATTCCGTTCTCCAGTGCACCACATTCTGTCAGACCTCACCACCATGACTCTTGGGTGGCCCCACATGGCATGTTTTAGTTTCATTGAATTAGATAAAGGTTGTGATCTGTGTGATCAGATTTGCTTGCTGTTCTTGACTGTAGTTTCAGTCTGTGTGCCCTCTGAAGCCCTCACTCAGTGCCTACTGTGTTACTTGGTTTTCTCTTACCTTGCATGTGATATATCTTTTCATGTCTGCTCCTGCAAAGCACAACCACTTCTCCTTACCTTGCATATGTGGTAGCTCCTCTGAGCCACTGCCCCCAGCCTCGGTCCTGGAGCAGCTCCTCTTGGCCACCACCCCCAGCCTCGAGCCTGGAGTAGCTCTTCTTGGCTGTGCCTGTGTGCCCTGGCATCCACCTAGTAGCTCTTTAATTCCCTTTGAGTTTTCTTTTGTCTATGGTGTTATGGAGTGTACTGATTCATCCTTTTATATATGCTGCTGCTGCTGCTAAGTCGCTTCAGTCATGTCCGACTCTGTGCGACCCCACAGACAGCAGCCCACCAGGCTCCCCTGACCCTGGGGTTCTCCAGGCAAGAACACTGGAGTGAATCCTTTTATATATAGCTGTCTAGATTTCCCTAGCCTCAATTATTGAAGTGACAGGGCCATAGGTGCATAAATTTATCTCTGGATTTTCTATCCTGTCCCATTAGTATATATTTCTGTTTTTGTACAATTATCCTCCTGTATCAATTATTGTAGATTTGTAGTATACTTTGAAATCAGACAGACTGATTCCTCAAGCTCCATTTTTCTTTCTTAAGATTGTTTGCCTATTTGAAATTTCCCTAGCCTCAATTATTGAAGTGACAGGGCCATAGGTGCATAAATTTATCTCTGGATTTTCTATCCTGTCCCATTAGTATATATTTCTGTTTTTGTACAATTATCCTCCTGTATCAATTATTGTAGATTTGTAGTATACTTTGAAATCAGACAGACTGATTCCTCAAGCTCCATTTTTCTTTCTTAAGATTGTTTGCCTATTTGAGGTCTTGGCTTTCCATACAAATTGTAAATTTTTTGCTGTAATCCTGTGAAAAATGTCATTTGTAATTTGATAGAGATTACATTGACTCTGTAGGTTGCCTTGTGTAATACAGTCATTTTCACAATATTGATTCTTCAAATTCAAGAACATGGTAAATCTTTACATCTGTTCTGTGTCATCTTTGATTAGTCTCATGAGTTTCTTACACTTTCCTGAATACAGATCTTTTGCCTCCATAGGAAGGTTTATTCTTAGGTTTTGTTCTTTTTGTGCAATGATTAATGAGATTGTTTCCTTAATTTATCTTTCTGGTCTTTTGCTGTTAGTGCATATGGAAGCAAGACATTTCTGTGTATTAGTTTTGTATCCTGAAGTTTTATCAAAATTATTGATTAGCTCTAGTAATTTTCTTGTGGCATCTGTAGGATTTTCTAGGTATGGTATCATGTCATTTGCAAAGAATGACAGTTTTACTTTTTTTCCAATTTGGATTCTCTCTCTCTCTCTCTCTCTCTCTCTCTTTGATTGCTGTAGCTAGGACTTCCAAAACTGTGTTGAATAATAGTGTAACAGTGAACATCCTTGTCTTCATCCTGATCTTAGAGGAAATGTTTTCAATTTTCAGGTTTTACATCCATGAGAATTATGCTTGCTGTGGGCTTGTGATATGTGGACTTTATAATGTTTAGGTCTGAAGATCATGGCATCCAGTCCCATCACTTCATGGGAAATAGATGGGGAAACAGTGGAAACAGTGTCAGACTTTATTTTGGGGGGGCTCCAAAATCACTGCAGATGGTGACTGCAGCCATGAAATTAGAAGACGCTTACTCCTTGGAAGAAAAGTTATGACCAACCTAGATAGTATATTCAAAAGAAGAGACATTACGTTGCTGACTAAGGTCCATCTAGTCAAGGCTATGGTTTTTCCTATGGTCATGTATGGATGTGAGAGTTGGACTGTGAAGAAGGCTGAGTGTCAAAAAGTTGATGCTTTCGAACTGTGGTGTTGGAGAAGACTCTTGAGAGTCCCTTGGACTGCAAGGAGATACAACCAGTCCATTCTGAAGGAGATCACCCCTGGGATTTCTTTGAAAGGAATGATACTAAAGCTGAAACTCCAGTACTTTGGCCATCTCATGCAAAGTGTTGACTCATTGGAAAAGACTCTGATGCTGGGAGAGTTTGGGGACAGGAGAAGAAGGGGATGACCAAGGATGAGATGGCTAGATGGCATCACGGACTCGATGGATGTGAGTGTGAGTGACCTCAGAGAGATGATGATGAACAGAGAGGCCCGGCGTGCTGCAGTTCATGGGGTCGCAAAAATTCGGACACGACTGAGCGATTAAACTGAACTGAACTGATGCTTCCTCTATGTTTACTTCTGTAAAGCTTTTATTATGAATAGCTGTTGAATTTCATCAAAAGATTTTTAAGCATCTACTGAGATAACCATTTTGTTTTCATTTTTGAGTTTGTTTATATGGTGTATCACATTGATTAAATTTCCATATATTTCTTCCTGGTTCAGTCTTTGAAGGTTATATCCTTCTCAGAATTTGTTCATTTCTTCCAAATTGACATATAGTTGCTTGTAGTAATCTCTTATGATCGTCAGTATTTCTGTGGTATCAGTTGTAACTTCTCCTTTTTCAGTTCTAACTTTACTGATTTGAAATCTGTCCTTATTTTCTTGATGAGTATGGCTAAAGATTTCCTAGTTTTGTCTATTTTCTCAAATACCCAGCTTTTAATTTCACTAATTTTTGTTATTGTTTTCTTCATTTTATTTCATTTATTTTTGCTCTGAGTTTTGTTATTTCTTTCCTTCTACTGATTTGGAGTTTTGTTTGTTCATTGTCGAGTTGCTTTATGTGAAATTGTAATTTCTTTACCTGAGATTTTCCTTATTTCTTGAGGTAGGGTAAAATTGTATAAACTTCCCTTTTAGAACTGCTTTTGCTGTGTCCCAGGGGCATTAGCAATTTCATTTATTTTTGCTCTGAGTTTTGTTATTTCTTTCCTTCTACTGATTTGGAGTTTTGTTTGTTCATTGTCGAGTTGCTTTATGTGAAATTGTAATTTCTTTACCTGAGATTTTCCTTATTTCTTGAGGTAGGGTAAAATTGTATAAACTTCCCTTTTAGAACTGCTTTTGCTGTGTCCCAGGGGCATTAGCTCTTCATTTATTTTTCTCATTTCTCTCTCTCTCTCTCTCTCTCTCTCTCTCTCTCTATATATATATATATATATATA
>SJYC01124481.1:0-11099 GCA_006408675.1 Madoqua kirkii | reverse complement strand
GTAATTTTATTTTTTATAATATTTTACTAAAAACACACATCCTGATTTCTTTAAACAGCCATGAATTATCCTTTGTATTATCATTCTGTAGATTGGTAAGCATAAATACCAGTGATAAGTTCTAAAAACATTTACTTTCTTATGGAGAACATCTCATAATGGCACCAAACATATTCATTAATAGTCTGAAATTTCTTTAGTTTCTCTGTAAGAGGAAGCTGGTGTTCAAAACTGATGTTTTACAATCTTATTTTATTTGAAAATGATCTAGCTATTCAAAAAACTTTTATCGATTTAGTACAATCCTAGAAATTCAAGTTACCCCAATCTGGAGAGACTGTTTTAGACAGACATTCTAAAAGCATAATTATTTTTAATAGAGTTTATCTTAAAATTCCTATCTCATTCACATTTTCTTTCTTTAAAATTTTCTTCACTCAGATTACTTTTCTTGTTGACAAATGTAGCTTACATTAAACTTAGGCACAATAAAGGATTCCATAATGCTGATGACTCAAAACATGTCTTAAGTAGATTAGCAAATAAATATTAATACTAGATATTTAATATAAAAATTTTCCCAGTTTATGTGAACTTGAAATTTATTTAGATTACTTTCTCTTGTAATTGTTTGATTTGTAAGTAGTTACTTTTCTTTAAGTCAACTGAATAGAGCTCATTTGCTAATTAACCTCAGTAACATCCAAAAACAAAGACACACACTAACATACACATGCATCCAGATGGACAGATCTTGTAGTTTCTGCCTGGGATTTAAAATGTCTATGGCTACTCCTGCCTCTTTTTCATTCCTCCTAGGATTAATGTTTTATCAATTATCCCCAAACTGAAGGCTCAGGCAAGGTGGGCTATATATCTTAAGGACATGGCAGGGATTAACTTCAAGCTTCTTCCTAGGCAGGTCTTCTTAATAAGATATCTGTTTTTAATTTCAAATGCAAAAAGAAATAGTTTTTCAGTTTCAAAGGGAAAAAAAAAAGATTTTCATTTTAATCTGTTTTCTCCAGAGTCTAAAGACTATCATGGCCATCTTGTATCAAGAAAGGCATCTTTCCTTTCTGTAATCATAGTTTCATAGGTAAGATATTGACCAAATACTGCTCAAATTGACTCTGATAACAGGAACAGATCAGCTGATATAAATCTTGGATTTTCCTTCTGAGGAGGTGGGGTCTTTGTTTGATCAGAAGAATCTGAAAGGGTAAAGAAATTTGTAAGAGTGGAGGAAGGAGTCAGGAAAACTGGGCTTCCCCTCCTCCTTGAGAGACAGGAAAGTTAGACAGGGATTAGTTGATGGAAATGGAGACAGATGGGGATGTTGGCAGGTGTAAGACAACAATTGGACAAAGAAAGGAGAGAAAAAGGGGAGTGGCAGATTTGGTTACTAATGTTTTGCAGAAATCTTTCACTTTGATCTTAGGTTCAAAGAATTTGCTAACAACATAAGCCACTTGTTATATATAAACAAATAATACCTATATACAAGAGAATTATCTAGCATACTTTCAATATACTAACATTAAAAGAAAAGAGAAATAGAAATAGTAGAAAACAACATCACCAAATTGGGCTCTGACCAACATACAAACTTAAACAGCACTGGAAAATCCCATGACAGCACATCTGGAGTACCAAACTGCAGCTCTTGTTTCATGTTAATGCTTCTTGTTTTGTCATGTAAAATTGGGAATGTTGTTAAGCCTGGAGCTTGGTTGACCAGATTTCCTCTAGGGGCTCAACAATATCAAGCCTTGTCTGGTATCTATGATGCTACAAGGCACTCAAGACATTCACTCACAGTCAGGGCAGGGTTCAGGCAGGTTAAAAGTAAGGTCAGAGGCCTTCTCTGCTTTGTCTCTGAAGCCTAAACAAGACTATCTATTTAAATTTCCAAACATAAGGACTTAGAAGAAATAAAGGGCAGACAATAAGGAATGAACAACACAATAATGTAAATAAAATCTTAGAGGGAAACAGTGGCAGAATAACTGTGAAAAGAATGAATATGTGAACTGGAATATGAAATGGTAGTAATAAGTGGAACAAAGCAGAACAGAAAAAATGAAAGAAATGAAGACAGTGTCAGAGACCTCTGGGATAACATTAAATGCAAAAAAGTTCAAATTGTAAGGTTCCCAGAAGAGTAAAAGAAAGTGTGTGAGAAAATAGTTGGGGATATTATAACCTCAAACACCCCAGACATGGGAATGTAAATAGTTACCCAAAATCCAGGAAGCCCAGAGAGTCCCATACAGAATAAAAGCCAAAGGGAAACATGTCAAGAGCCATATGAATTAAATTAACAAAAGTTAAACACAAATATTAAAAGGAACAAGAGAAAAGCACAAAATAACATACAAGATGTTAGGTAGGTAGAATAGGGAAAGGAGTTCAAAATGGCAGTGGCTAAAAGACAAGGAAGGGAAAAGCCCATGAAAATAGAACAAAAGAAGGTCCGGGGACCAGAGTGAAGACTTCAGGTAGAGCAAACAGAACTCCTGGCTAAGCCCAATTTGCATAGGGCAGGCCCAAGTGGAGGAAAAAGTATATAAAAGGAGGATCGAAAGTGCTTTCTCTCTCTCTTCCTCTCCCAGGTGTGTGTGCTCTTTCTCTTTCTCCCTCCTTCACACACTCCTCCACTTTCTTCCCTTCAAGTTTTTGGGTTGGCATGCCCTCACACTTTGAGGATGGATTCTCCTGCTATCGTCTAAATAAAATAGAGCTGTAACACTGATTTGCCTAGGAGCTATAACATGGTTTATCCAAGACCCAAGAGCTGTGATGCACTGAGGGCTTTAATGTCTGTCGCTCCAAATCTTTGTTGTGATGAGACAAATGAGGAAGATACACTCGTGTGACACAAGAGAATCTGCACAAGGTTAAAATCTGATCTTTCAGCAGAAACTCAGCATACCAGAAGGGAGTGGCTTAAAATGAAGAAGGGGAAAAATCCACAACCAAGATTACTGTACCTAGCAAGGATCATATTAACATTCAACAGAGACAGCAAAAACTTTACAAGCAAGGAAAAGCTAAGAGAATTCAGGACAGCCAAAAAACTTTACAATGAATTCTAAAGGAACTTCTCCAGACAGGAAACTAGAGAAAGACAAGACTTACAAAATAAACCTAAAACAATAAAGTAAATGGTAATAGGATCAAACATCAATAATTACCTTGAATGCAAATGGATTGAATGCTTCAATCAAAAGACACACTTGCTAAGTGGATTAAAAAAAAAAAACTGTTTCTCTACAAGAGACACACTTCAGTCAGACATAGTAACACATACAAACTGAAAGTGAGAGGCTGTAAAAAGATATTACATGCAAATGGAAATTTAAAAAATGGAGTTGCATTATTAGTATTAGATAATATAGACTGTAAAATAAAAACTACTACAAGAGACAAGGAAGGACAGTATATAATAATTAAAGGATCAAATAAAGAAGCTATGACAATTATAAGTATATATGCACCCACATAGCAGTACCACAATACATAAGGCAAGTGCTAACAAATTTAAAGGGAAAATAGACAGTAAAACAATATTAGTGGAGGTCTTTCATACCTCACTCACACTAATGGACAGATTATCAAGACAGAAAATTAATAAGGAAACATAAGCTTTAAATGCTACATTGGACCCATTGTAAATAATTTATATCTATAGGAAATTTTATTTAAAAAAAGTAGAATACACTATTTTCTCAAATGCACATGAACTTTCTCATCTCGGGTCACAAATCAGTCTTTGGGTAATTTGAGAGAATTTAAATTGCATCATGTAGTTTTTTTCTGACCACAACACTGTAAGATTACATACAAATCACATGAAAAAAAAAAAAAACCACCCGTGAAAAGCACAAACACTCAGAGGCTAAACAACATACTTCTGAATAACCAACTGGTAAGAGATGAAATAAAAGAAATTAAAAAAAAAAAACTACCTAGAAACAAATGGCAATGAAAACATGATAACCACAAGTCTTTGCAATACAGCAAAAGAGTGCCAATAGGAAATTTATAGCAATTCAAGTGTACGTCAAGAAAGGAGGAAAATATTAAATAAGCAACCTAATCTTACACCTAGAAGAACTAAGAAATCTCTTGATGAAGGTGAAGAAGAGAGTTAAAAGCCTGGCTTAAGATTCAACATTCAAAAACTAAGGTCATGGCATCCAACCCCATCACTTCATGGCAAATACAAGAGGAATCAATGGAAACAGTGACAGAGTTTATTTTCTTGGACTCCAAAATCACTGCAGATGATGATTGCAGACATGAAATTAAACGATGCTTGTTAATTGGAAGAAAAGCTATGACAAACCTAGATATTGTATTAAAAAGCAAAGAAAACAAAGGGCCATCTAGTAAACTATGGTTTTTACAGTAGTCACGTATGAATGTGATAGTTTTAGCATTAAGGAAGCTGAGAACTCGAGAACTGATGTTTTTGAAATGTCATTCTTGAGAAGACTCTTGAGAGTCCCTAGGACTGTAAGGAGATCAAACCAGTAAATACTAAAGGAAATCAGTCCTAAATATTCATCGGAAGAACTAATGCTGAAGCTGAATCTCCAATACTTTGGCCATCTAATGCAAATATTCAACTCGCTGGAAAAGACCATGATGCTGGAAAGATTGAAGTCATGAGGACAAGAGGACAAGGACAGAGGACAAGACGGTTGGATGGCATCACTGACTCAATGGACATGAGGTTGAGCAAGCTCCAAGAGTTGGTGATGGACAGGAAAGCCTGGCATGCTGCAGTCCATAGGGTTGCAAAGAGTCAGACACAACTTACATCTAAAACAACTAGAAACAAAGAACAAAAATCCTTAAAGTTGGTGGCAGCAAAGAAATCATAAAGATCAAAGGAGAAATAAATGAAAGAAACCACAAAAATATTAATAAAACTAAAAGCTGGTTCTTTGAGAAGATAAACAAGTCATAAATCAGCAGCCAGCCACACCAAGGAAAAAAGTAAGAAAACTTGAATCAACAAAATTTAAAATTAAAATGGAAGAATTGCGACAGACAGCACAGAAATATAAAGACTACTATGGACAACTGTATGCCAATAAAATGAACAACTTAGAAGAAATGATAAAAGTTCTTAGAAAAGTACAGCTTTCCAAGAAAGAACCAGAAAGTTCTAGAAAATATGAACAGACCAATCACAAGCAGTGAAATCAATACTGTGATTAAGAATTTTCAACAAGCAAAAGTTCAGGGCCAGATGGCTTCATAGGTAAATTCTAGTAAACAGTTAGAGAGAAGCTAATATATATATTGCTCAAACTCTTTCAAAAAATTGCAGAGGGAGGGAAAGTGCCAGGCTCATTCTATCAGGGCACCATCACCTGACACCACAACCTGACAAAGATGTAATGCAAAAAAAGAAAATTATAGGCCAATATCAGTGATAAACATGGATTCAAAAATCCTCAGCAAATTCCAGCAAACAGACCCCAACAATACATTAAAAGAATTATATATCATGACTGAGTTGGCTTTATCCCTAGGATGCAAGGATTCCTCAGTATATGCAAACTAACCAATGTTATACAGCATACTAACAAACTGAAAAAGAAAAACCATATGATAATCTAAATAGATACAGAGAGAGATTTAACAAATTCAACACATATTTATGACAGACACTCTCCAGAAAATGCACATAGAAGGAACTCACTTCAACATAATTATGACCATATACAATAGACCCACAGCAAAAAATTCTCAATGGTGAAAAGCTGAAAATATTTCTCTGTAAAATTAGGAGCAAAACAAAGGTGCCGACTCTCATTACTATTGTTCAGTATATAATTTTGGAAGTCTTAGCCACAGCCACCAGAGAAGGAAAAGAAATAAATGGAATCTAGATTGGAAAAGAAGTTAAGTCTCACTGTCCGCAGATGACATGATCATATACATAGAAAACCTTGAAGATGCCACCAGAAAATTACTAGAGCTAATCAATGAATTTAAGGCTTTCTGCGAGCTCAGCTGGTAAAGAATCTGCCTGTAATGTAGGAGGCCCCAGTTTGATTCCTGGGTCAGGAAGATCCCAAGAAGAAAGGATAGGCTACCCAGTCCGGCATTCATGGGCTTTCCTTGTGGCTCAGATGGCAAAGAACCTACCTGCAATGTGAGAGACTTGGTTTGATCCCTGGGTTGGAAAGATCCCTTGGAGGAGGGCATGGCAGCCTTCTCTAGTAGTCTTACCTAAAGAATCCCCATGAACAGAGGAGCCTGGTGGGTTACAGTGCATAGGTCACAAAAAGTCAGACATGACTGAGTGACTAAGCACATTAATCAATGAATTTAGTGAAGTGGCAGGACAAAAAATAAAACATAGCAATCTCTTACATCCCTATACACTAACATCAAAAGATCAGAAAGAGAAATTAAGGAAACAATTTCATCATTGCAATAAAAATAATGGAATAAACCTACTTAAGGAGGTAAAAGATCTGTACTCAGGAAACTACAAGACACTGATGAGAAAAATCAAAGATGACATAAACAGATGCAGAGATTTTCCATGTTACTAGATTAGAAAAATCAATTTTGTGAAAATGACTATACTACCCAAAGAAATCTAGAGATTCAATACAATCTCTTTCAAATTACCAATGGCATTTTTTATAGAACTAGAAAAAAGAATTACAATTTGTATGGGGAAAACAAAACAAAACAAACAAACAAACAAACAAAGGCTGAATAGTCAAAGGACTCTTAAGAAAGAAAAACAGAGATGGAGGAATCCATCTTCCTGACTTCTGACTATATCACAAAACTACAGGAATCAAGGAAGTATTGTTCTGGCATCAAAATAGCAATACAGACCAATGATACAAGATAGAAAGTCCAGACATAAACTCATGTACCTATGGGCATCTTATCTTTAACATATGAAGGTAGAATATACAGTGGATAAAAGACAACCTCTTCAATAAATAATGCTGGGAAAACTGGACAGTTACATGTTAAAGAACAAAATTAGAATACTTTCTAACACCATACACAAAACATAAACTCAAAATGGATTAAAGATGTAAATGTAAGGTCAGAAACTATAAAACTCTTAGAGGAAATCATAGGCAGAACACTCTTTGACATGAATTACATAAAAATCCTCTTTGATCCACTTCTTAGAGTAACAGAATTAAAAATAAAAGAATTTATAAATGGGATCTAATTAAATCTAAAAGATGTCACCCAGGAAAGACAACTATAAACAAGATGTAAATACAACCCTCAGAATGGGTAAATCAGTGCAAATGAACCAACTGACAATGGATTAATCTCCAAAATATAAAATGACTCAGGCATCTCAATATTAGAAAAACAACCCAATCAAAAAATGAGCAGAAGACCAAAACAGACATTTCTCCAAAGAAGATATACAGATGGCTGATAAACACATGAAAAGATGCTCAACAGTGCTTATTATTAAAGATATACAAATCAAAAGTACAATGAGATACCACCTCACAACAGCCAGAAGAGCCATCATCAAAAAATCTGTAAACAGTAAGTGCTAGAAGGATGTGGACAAAAGAGAACCCTCCTGAACTGTTGCTGGCAATATAAATTGATACAGCCATTATGGAGAACAGTATAAAAATTCCTCATAAAACTAGGAATAAATCTTCCATAGGATCCCACAGTCTCACTACTGGGTGTATATCCTGAGAAAATCATCAAAAAGACACATGTGGAGGCAGAGGAGTGCAGGAGAAGGTCCTTTCGGTGGGAAGATGCTGCACTTTGGTACAAATTGCAATCCGTTACGGATTGTTTTTCAAACTGAAGTTAGAAATGAGAGGTCAGATAAGTGAGGTCGCCATTGCTGCTTCGAACACCTCAAAAGGGAGAATGGATTTATCAGGAGTGAAAGAGAAGAGCTTGGTAGGAGTCAAAGAAAACCATTTTGAAAAGGCCAGTGCTAGAGCACCTTCTCCCATCAAATGCAAAGAACGCTTTGATGAGATGTCCAAGGATCGCTCTAAAGATAGAGTGTTCACCAAGGAGTAGAGGGAGAACAAGTGTGGCAGGGGTAAGACTCAGGAGAGGCGCAGTGGTTCCAGTGGGAGCCATAGCACCAGGTCACAGTCCAACTCTACCTTCAGTTCGGTCTCCAGCCCAGCACTGGCTCCAGTTCGTCTTCAGTTTGGAGCTGCTTAGAGAGTTCCAGCACATCCTGCAGCTCCAGCTTCAGCAGCTCCTCTGGCTCTCCATGTATGTTACTGCACAGACATGAGAACAAGTGGCATTGCAGCTCCAAGTCCAAATCACTCAAAAGAGATGAAATGGAAAGGAAAAAAGCGGAGTCTTTCCCCAAACCCACCAAAGTACACATGAGGAGACTCACCAGGAATGTACCAGGATCACATCATGGAGATATTTTCCACCTATGGGAAAACTAAAATGATTGCCATTCTGTGGAAAAGATGCACCCTCTCTAAAGGTTACACACGTGTAGAATTCGAGAATCCAGATGAGCCTGAGAAGGCTCTGAAGCACATGGACAGAGCACAAATGGATGGCCAGGAGATCATCACCACCACTGTGCTGGCCCTCTGGCCTTGGCCACCCCCAGGCGATTCAGCTCTCCCGAGGGCATACGGCCTCCCATGCACTGAAGGTCACTCCCCCGGATTTGGAGAAGGTCGCCTTTCCCTTGCTGCAGGTCCGCTGTGCAGCAGCACTCCCACTTCCTTTGCTGCCGCCACCAACCGAGCTTTTCAGCTCCAAATCCGCTGGATAAGCAGGGTGGCTGAAGATCAGCCCTTGTGGATTAGATCCCATCTAGCTCACTCTTGTCATTTTTCTAGCTAAAAGGAGATAATAGGAAAGAAATCCCTCCCTTGGGGGTAGGCTTTGGAGGTGGAGGCAGTGATTGAGACTGTCTTCCCGGGTAGCAGAGTTCCCACAGTAGAAGTGATGTGGATTTGGGGTCGTGCTTGCAAAGATGCCCTCCAATTTTCTAACTAAAGAGACTCCACATTTCTAGATCCTGAGAGTCAGCTTAGTGGCAAAGCCAGCAGGGTTGAGCAGGGGATGCCAGGTGTTGGTACAGCCCCTGCCTGGAAGCACATTTTCCCATTCTACACATGACTTGCGGCCCATATGGTATGGAGTTCCACAGGAAAAACATGCTTTTATGCAACTGCAAGTACTACTGGCCTGGCCCTGTTCCCCTGCCTGAGTCCTTTTCTGACCTCTAAGGTCAACCACACACCTCCCACCATTTTCTGCCCCAGATGGTTCTTTTCAGATGTACGTATGTGTGTACAGTGGCACACATTCACACATCTCCCCATCTTTCTGAAATTGGTGAGTTGAAAGTGAGTTCTGCCCGGTAATTACTGAACACCACCACCACCCCTCAGTCTTCCATTCTGCCCCCATTCTGTTGTGTTGATATTCACAGTGGTCTTCCAGGTTACCTTGGCAACATGTACTTTGCCTTTTTGGCTTTTACTATGTTTTCAGTACTATAAACTTCCTGTTTCGAGTTTTGTAACTTTGTAGCATTTTAGATGAGGTTGGGCTTGTACTTTGTTGTGTAGAGTAAAATAATTGTGTTGAATAAACCTAGGACTGGGGGAAAAAATGACATACGTATCCCCATGTTCATTGCAGCACAGTTTACAATAGATAAGACATGGAAGCCACCTAGATGTCCATCCACAGATTAATGGATAAATAAGCTATGGTACACATATTCACTGGAATATTACTTAGACATAAAAAGGAATGAATTTGAACCAGTTTTCATGAGGTAGATGAACCTAGAGTCAATTATACAGAGTAATTCAAGAAAGAGAAAAGTAAATATATTAAAGCATATATATGGAATCTAGGGGGAAGGAAAAAAAAAAACATGAAACAGTAGTGATGAATCAATTTACTGGGAAGGAGTGGGGATACAGACCTAGAGAAAAGAGACACAGACCAAAAGGATTTGTGGACACAGCAAGGAAAGGAGAGCACTGTCATAGTGTTATTCAAATCAGAAAAAGGGTTCTTACATATGCTAAAATATGTCACATCATCTCAAATTTCACGATAATAAGGGTTATCTACTTTGACATGTCTCCTTTCCCTAATTTTTATGTCCTTTGTATGTGCAAAGAGCACTTCCTTAGGATCATTATCTTGCTGACCTCAGTCAACAGGATGTAGGTCCTATTTTTTCACTTAATGGCCTGAGGCAAATTGTATGCTTTCACTTATGGTTTTATTGTTAAGCACGACTGAGCGACTGAACTGAACTGAAGTCTGTTTCTTTTCACAATATTCTGATAGCTTTCCCAAGTGATCGTTAAATTACAGTGGTCTTTGCAAATTTCTTACATTTCCTGTTCTATCTACAATCCCCTAGTGAGATTTCTAAAACTATTTGTGTAACTATCCTAATCTACTCTATCTGAGAAGAGAATAACTATCAGATACAAACAGAACTGACCCTAGGACTCCAATCAGGTTTTCTGTTGTACCCCTTGGTGAAAGGTGGACAGAAATGTGAAAGAATTTGGTGATATACAGGAACACATCTGTGGGGTTTTCTTTTGTACTCCTCAGTGAAAGGTAGACAGAAATGGGAAAGAATTTGGTGATATACAGGAACACATCTGTGGGTTGCCTGAGGATCAGCAGAGTAGGGGAGACAGCAGTGATGGGAAAAATGGTCTGAGACCAGCAAAATATCACTGGGCATATGAGCAAGGAAGCCATAGAACAGCAGTTAAGAAAACATCCCTATGATGCTAACTAAACATCAGAAATTGCAGTAGAAGGAAATCTCCTTAGCTAGTAACTAAAGTTGGGGAAATCTCTAAAAAATCTTCTGGATTATCAAGATTAATAAAATAAAATTTCTAAAAATAAAGGCTTCATAATAATCTGAATATACAAAGATAGAAAACCTAGATTTGGTTTCTAACTGTAAAATGCAACCAGAGTTTTAATCTACTACTGTACATTCTGTAATATTTGATTTAAAATTAACTTACATTTAACAAGGCATAAAGATGTTAGAAACAATAATCAAATATATGATT
>SJYC01124480.1:0-19635 GCA_006408675.1 Madoqua kirkii | reverse complement strand
TACAAAGCCACAGTCATTAAGACAGTATGATACTGGCACAGAGACAGAAATATAGATCAATGGAACAAAATAGAAAGCCCTGAGATAAACCCACACACATATGGACACCGTATCTTCGACAAAGGAGGCAAGAACATACAATGGAGTAAAGACAGTCTCAGGAAATACTTTTCAATTTCTATTTTAAACATAATTATCAGGATCCAGTATTTCAAGATTCTTGATAAAATATTACAAGTTTTGCATGACACTGCATAAGTAGAAATCATATAAAAACTAAAAAAAAAAAAAATTGTTATCACTATTCGTCAAGCAAGAACATCCCAAAGTTAGAGTAAAACAAACACATTACTAAATACTATAATTAATTGAGTTAGAAAAAAGAGAGATTCAGACTTAAATTGAAGAATGTACAGAAAACCATTGGGCCATTCAGGTAAATCAGATCCCTTATGGTTAAACAGTGGAAGTGAAAAATATATTCCAGGTGTTAGATCAGATAGACAGTGTGCCTGACAATCTATGTTTGCAACATTGTACAGAAGGTGATGACCAAAACCATCCCCAAGAGAAAGAAAAACAAAAAGACAAAATAGTTGTCTGAGGAGGCCTTAGAAATGGCTGTGAAAAGAAGAGAAGTGAAAAGCAAAGGAGAAAAGGAAAAGTATACTCATCTGAAAGCAGAGCTCCATAGTATATCAAGGAGAGATAAGAAAGCCTTCCTAAGTGACCAATGCAAAGAATCAATCTATGTTTGCAACATTGTACAGAAGGTGATGACCAAAACCATCCCCAAGAGAAAGAAAAACAAAAAGACAAAATAGTTGTCTGAGGAGGCCTTAGAAATGGCTGTGAAAAGAAGAGAAGTGAAAAGCAAAGGAGAAAAGGAAAAGTATACTCATCTGAAAGCAGAGCTCCATAGTATATCAAGGAGAGATAAGAAAGCCTTCCTAAGTGACCAATGCAAAGAAACAGAAGAAAACAATAGACTGAGGAAGACTAGAGATCTCTTCAAGATAATTAGAGATACCAAGAGAATATTTCACGCAAAGATAGGCACAAGAAAGGGCAGAAATGCTATTGAACTAATAGCATCTGTGTATTCACAGAAGAATACACAGATCTATTTAAAAAAAAAAAAAAGTCTTGACCAAATAACCACAATGGTGTTATCATTCACTTAGAGCCAGATATCCTGGGTTGTGAAGTAAAGTGGGCCATAGGAAGCATCACTAGGAACAAAGCTAGTAGATGTGATAGAATTCCAGCTAGGCTATTTCAGAACCTAAAAGATGATGTGATGAAAGTGCTACACTCAACATGCCAACAAATTTGGAAAACTCAACATTGGTCATAGGACTGGAAAAGGTAAGTTTTTATCCCAATCCCAAATAAGGAAAATGCATAAGAATGTTCTGACTACCACAAAACTGTGTTTATTTCACATCCTACCAAAGTAATACTCAAAATCCTTCAAGCTAGGCTTCAACAGTATGTAAACCAAGAATTTCCAGATGTACTTGTTGATTTAGAAAAGGCAGAGGAATCAGAGATAAAATTGTCAACAGCTGTTGGATCGTAGAAAACGCTAGAGAATTACAGAGAAACATCTACTTCTTTTTCTTGACTATGTTAAAATATTTGACTGTGTAGATCAAAACAAACTATGGAAATTTCTGAAAGAGATGGGAATACCAGACCACCTTATTTGCCTCCTGAGAAAACTGCATGCAAGTCAAGAAGCAACAGTTATAACTCAACATGAAATAACAGACTGATTTCAAATAGGAAAAGGAGTATGTCAAGGCTGTATATTGTCATCCTGCTTATTTAACTACTATGCAGAATACATCATTCAAAATGATGGGCTGGATGAAGCACAAGCAGGAATCAAGACTGTGGAGAGAAATATCAATAACCTCATATAAGTAGGTGACACCAGCCTTATGTCAGAAAGTGAGGAGGAATTAAAGATTCTCTTGATGAAGTTGAAAAAGAATGAAAGAGATGGCTTAAAACTCAAAATTCAGAACACTGCAATCATGACTTCCGGTCCAATCTTTTTATGTCAAATAGATGGAGAAACAATGGAAACAGTGACAGATTTTATTTTCTTGCGCTCCAAAGTCACTGTGGACAGTGACTGCATCCATGAAATTAAAATAAGCTTGCACCTTGTGTGTGTGTGTGACCCTGAATTCATTGGAAGGAATGGAGTTGAAGCTGAAACTCCAATACTTTGGCCACTTGTTGAGAAGATGTGACTCATTCGAAAAGACCCTGATGCTTGGAAAGATTATAGGTGGGAGAAGAAGGATCAAGAGATGATAAGATGGTTGTATGGCATCCCTGGCTCAACGGATATAAGACTGATCAAACTCTGGGTGGTACTGAAGGATAGGGAAGCCTGATGTGCTTCCTGTGTCCATGGGGGTTTCAAAGAGTGGGGCATTACTGTAAGTCAAAAACAATAACAACAAAGGAGACATATTGAGTTGCTAATTGTGATGTTCATGTCAAGAGGGCAATAGACATATGTAGATAAGCGAGAAAATATATCTTGTTCTATAAGAAAAATATGACCAAAGTAATTCCAGCTGCACCTGGACTTCTTGGGGAAGTCTGGCTCAATAACTGTATCTCCCCAATTTAATCACTGTCAGCCTCACTTATTAAATTCGAATTAATTGTTTGCCAAACTTCTAATATGATCAAAGCATCATACAGAGCACAAAAATGTAACAGTCTTTACCCTCAGGAGGCAAATAATTTAAAAGAAAATATAAATATACTTATAGGTGCATTTTTGTAAGTATGTTTTAAGCACCTATTGTTTCTAAGTCACTGAACTAGGTTTTGTATCATAGAGGTAAAAATGGTCTCACTACTAGAACGATTACTCTAATCAGAAGGATACTTAATTTCTAGAATATACAGCTTGGGTAAAATGGCGTCTTTTTTCTCTATTTTTTTTTTAATGGTATAAGAATTTATCTTAAACTTTATAACTAAATTCATAGAAGCCAGTACTCATCAAAGACAAGGAGCAACCTCAAGAAACAAAAAGAAGAAAGTTTTGAAACCAATGCTACAATCTACATGGGCTTGGAAAAGGCCTAATATGATCCTAAATGATTACAAATCTTAGTCACTTCTAATACCGTGTAGAAAACTTATGTTACATACTAATGAGGTCAAAGTCAAATGGTCAATAAAAATGGGGCAAAACCCATCTTTATCACAGACTCACTAGAACCATGAAGCTCATTGTGATAAATCAAATAAAATAAATGTACAGTTCAGTTCAGTTCTGTCGCTCAGTAGTGTCCGACGGAACTACAGTGTGCCAGGCCTCCCTGTCCATCACCAACTCCCAGACATTTTTCCAAACCCATGCTCATCGAGTTGATGACGCCATCCAATCATCTCATCCTCTGTCATCCCCTTCTGCTCCTGCCCTCAATCTTCCCAGCATCAGGGTTTATCCCAGTGAGTCACCTCTTCTCATCAGGTGACCAAAGTATTGAAGTTTCAGCTTCAACATAATTCAGTCCAATGAACACCCATGACTGATCTCCTTTAGGATGGACTGGTTGGATCACCTTGCAGTCCAAGGCACTATCAAGAGTTTTCTCTAACATCATAGTTCAAAAGCATCAATTCTTTGGTGCTCAGCTTTCTTTATAGTCCAATTCCCACATCTATACATGACTACTAGAAAAAACATAGCCTTGCCTAGACTGAGCTTTGCTGACAAAGTAATGTCTCTGCTTTTTAATATGCTATCTAGGTTGGTCATAACTTTCCTTCCAAGAAGTAAGTACCTTTTAATTTCATGGCTGCAATCACCATTTGCAGTAATTTTGGAGCCCCAAAAATAAAGTCAGCCACTGTTTGCACTGTTTCCCCATCTATTTGCCATGAAGTGATGGGACTGGATGCCATGATCTTAGTTTCCTGAACATTGACCTTTAAGCCAACTTTTTCACTCTCCTCTTTTACTTTCATCAAGAAGCTCTTTAGTTCTTCTTCACTTTCTGCCATAAGGGTGGTGTCATCTGCATATCTGAGGTAACTGATATTTTTCCCAGCTGTCTTGATTCTAGCTTGTGCTTCATCCAGCCCAGTGTTTCTCATGATGTACTCTAAATATAAGTCAATATTAATGATTGTAGGTTAAACTGAATTGTAATAACCTTAGTCTTGTAACCTCTCTTCCTTAACACAATAAAATGTTATTACTTACTTGTACAAATTCTGAGATATGTTAGAGGATTAGCTCTCTAGTGATGTTCTCATACTTGAAGTTTTTTTTTTTTTTTTAAATTCAGGCTGTGTATATTTTCTTCATATTTATTAGCCAAAGAAGTCCTATGGCCCAAACTAACTACATGGTGGCTGAAGAATATAGAATATATAGCTATTCAATAATCCGCAAATTACTGTGCCACACTAAGAACTAATGTCATCTCCACTAAAGAGATGGCAATGTCATCAATAGTTACTACGATGAAACAGCAGAGACTCATTAAAGAAAAGCATATATTGTGTGAGGCAAATTGTAACCATGGAGGACCATACACGGCCTTCTTGAGGCACATCTTTCTCCTATATCCTCTGCTTTAAGTCCTCTCTGAAAAGTAATAATTTCTAATGAACATTTCCTGAATTGCTTTGCAGGTGTAAAAACTGCTGCAAAATGGAAGAAAATAGCTACTTGATGACTATGAGTGCATAGCCCCCAGACCTGCTGGTGCCTAAGAATTGAAAATGTTAACCTTTTTGACATCACCCTGTTACCACATCATCAACCAATTAAAGAACTGTGCATGAGCTGATCACATAATCTGGGACACTTCCTCCCTCACCTTGCTTTTTGCTGAAACTCATTGGGAAGTTCAGGCTCTTGAGCATTAATTGTCCTGGACACCTTGTATGGTGTCTTACAATAGATGCTACACTTTCCGTCATCAGAACCCAAGGTCATTGGATTGGCTTTACTATGCATGGGTAAGCAGATTAAAATTTTTGTTCAGTAACAATTTTGGTGGCCAATGTAGAGCCCAGTCCCAAATGGGCATCATTCCCATAGCACACTGGCCCCTCTCAAGGAGCTCCATGAGCACATTTGTTTCAAGAGCAGCTGTAGGTGCTTGCTGCTGATGAAACATTTTTGGCCCATGACGATTTTGATTTTATGGGCAAAGGGAATGAGAGGGTAACAGGCAGGAAGACCAGAGGTCCCCAAGTGGCAGGAGGAAGTAAACTGAAAGTGGCAGAGGTATTTTTTTCCTTTTCTACACAAAATTAGAAGAGGTTTCCTTTAATTCTGTGTTGAGGAAAATTTATTCTGCCTTAAGCTAACCAATGCATCTTTCTTACATTAATGAAACTATGTATTTGCTTTGGAATTTGCCTTTCTTCCAAATGGTTCCACATAAGGCTAACTTTTTTTTCTCTTCTCAGACCTTGGGATGATAATTGTTCAACAAACCAGTATTCCTGTCCGTTGTTTTATGACCAGGGGATGACACACCTTATGTCATCCTATCTCAAAAGAGTAATGTGGGAGAGGGGCCTAGTGAAACTCCCTCAGCCTTGAGGTGTCTCTCTTATCTGATTAATAGCTTTAGAACAGACATAAAACATCTTGCTATAAACTAGAAAGGGGGCACTCTTTCTGTTTTTTCCTATCTCTATTATATTTTGATAAAACCTTGCTACACAAAAAGCTCTAAGTAGTCAAGCCTTGTCTCTGACCCCAGATTGAAATTATCTTCTCTGGAGGTCATGAATCCTAGTGTAATACACAGCTCATAGCAACAAACTTTCAGGAACAAGGCACTAGAGTTGGATGGTTAAGACTTCTTTGGTAAATAACACAGTTCACATGTGACAACACAAAGGTATTCTCCCCTATTGCATTGGCTTTGGCTATAAGGGAATATTGGTTAGGATTTCCCTTTTTGAACCAAAGCTTAGTCATCAGCCTCAGCTTTCATGGGGCACTGATTGGAGTCTCCATTTTGGATTCAAGCTTGATTTTTGGCTTTGTCCTTGACTTACAGAGCACTAGTTGGGAATCTCCCTTTCTGGGGGTAAGAAACTGTGATCCTGAGAGGCAACTTTGCATTGCATTGGTTTGTTTGCTTACTTAATATTTAACAATACCAAACCTGAATACTAGGTTATCGGAGCTCTGTTCCATCTTCTAATCCTCACAGGGTGTATTTGCAAAACTGAGAGATCTTCAACTCCCATAAATGAAAAAAATTAAAAAAATAAAAAATTTAAAAAAAAAAACCTTTTGTTATAATACTGTTTGACCTCTTGACTCTCTGAGATCAATAGCTTTGCTATCATATCAAAATGAAAATTTTGGTGTGTATGTGCGAATGTCTTGATACCTGAGTCCAAACCCTGTTTTCTCTTTTTATGACATTCATTAATGGGCTTTCCAACTGGTGCTAGTGGTAAAGAACCCATCTGCCAGTGCAGGAAACAAAAGAGATGCAGGTTCAATCCCTGGACCAGGAAGATCCCCAGAGGAGGGCATGGAAACATAAGCCCTCTAGTTTTCTTGTCGGGAGAATCCCATGGATGAAGGAGCCTGGCAGGCTAAAGTCCATGAGATAGCAAAGAGACGGATTGATGACTAACACGCATATGCAAATGCTCTTAGTAACTTGAATGCTGATTCATGTTTCTCTGGAAGTGAGGCATGTGAACATGAGTGAATAATTAATATAAGTGTTTATTATTGTGCTTTGCTATTGTTGTTTTTAAATCACTGACAATGGCTCTATTGATTGTTTTAACATATGCAATTAGAAGAAGCATGTTTTCTATGAAGAACTTGCATTTCCCTACATAAGCTTTTAAAATTTCAGTGTTCTATGTGGACACTCAGGAACTTGTTTGATCTTGTAAAGTCCATGAGACTGAGAAAAACAGTGGAGTTTTAAACTTACAAAAGGGTAATTTTAACAAAGACATATATTTTATTATACCTAGGTTTTTTGTTGTTCATTTGCTAAATCATGTCTGAAACTTTGTAACCCATGGACTGCAACATTTCAGGCTTCCCTGCCCTTCATTAGGTTTACTGAAGGCCAATGTGTGTGAGCTAGTCACTCAGTCATTTTGGACTCTTCAGTTAGTTCAGTTCAGTTCAGTCACTCAGTCATGTCTGACTCGTTGTAATTTCATGGACTGCAGCACATCAGGCCTCCCTGTCCATCACCAACTCCCAGAGTTTACTGAAAATCATGTCCGTTGAGTCAGTGATGCCATCCAACCATTTCATTTTCTGTCATCTCCTTCTCCTTCTGCCTTCAATCTTTCTCAGCATCAGGGCCTTTTCAAATGAGTCAGTTCTTCCCATCAGGTGGTCAAAGTATTGGAGTTTCAGCTTTAGCATCAGTCCTTCCAATAAATATTCAGGACTGATTTCCTTTAGGATAGACTGGTTGGATCTCCTTGCAGTCCAAGAGACTCTCAAGAGTCTTCACCAACACCACAGTTCTAAAGTATCAATTCTTTGATGCTGAACTTTCTTTACAGTCCAACTCTAACATCCATATATGACTACTGGAGAAACTAGCTTTGACCAGATGGACATTTGTTGGCAAGGTAATGTCTCTGTTTTTTAAAATGCTGTCTAAGTTGTTCATAGATTTTGTTGCAAGGAGCAAATGCCTTTTAATTTCAGGGCTGCAGGCACCACCTGCAGTGATTTTGAAGCCCCCCAAAATAAATTATTTCACTTTTTCCCCATCTATTTGTCATGAAGTGATGGAACGAGATGCCATGACCTTAGTTTTCTGAACGTTGGATTTTAAGAAAACTTTTTCACTCTTCTCTTTCACTTTTATCAACAGGTTCTTTAGTTCTTCACTTTCTGCCATAAGGGTGGTGCCATCTGCATATCTGAGGTTATTGGTATTTCTCCCAGCAATCTTGATTCCAGTTTGTACTTCATCCAGCCCAGCATTTCTCATGATATACTCTGCATATCAGTTAAATAAGCAGGGTGATAATATACAGCCTTGATGTAATCCTGTCCCTATTTGGAACCAGTCTGTGGTTCCATGTCCAGTTCTAACTGTTGCTTCCTGATCTGCATATAGATTTCCCAAGAGGCAGGTCAGGTGGTCTGGCATCCCCAACTCTTGAAGAATTTTTCCACAGTTTGTTGTGATCCACACAGTCAAAGGCTTTTGAGTAGTCAATAAAGCAGAAGTATATATATATATATATATATAATGAAACTCACTTGCTTTTTTGATAATCCAGTGGATGTTGGCAATTTGATCTTTGGTTCCTCTGCCTTTTCTAAATCCAGCTTGAACATGTGGAAGTTGTGATTCATGTACTGTTGAAGCCTGGCTTGTAGAATTTGGGGCATTATTTTACTAGTGTGTGAGATGACTGCAATTATGCAGTAGCTTGAGCATTCTTTGGCATTGTCTTTCTTTGAGATTGAAATGAAAACTGACCTTTTCCAGTCCTGTGGCCACTGCTGAGATTTCCAAATTTGCTGGCATTTGACTATTAATTATGGCATTTGTCAACAAATAAAAAAACAAATTCACCACACAAAAGTTAACATGATCTGATTTTCAAAAGCTATAAAATAAAGGTAAATAACATATGAATTTTCAGGTGAACTCTTTTAAGAATAATTGTGTTTTTGATATATCTATTTAAAACACTTTTTGGGATTTTTGGTAATAAATTTTACTATGTGGATCTAAATGATGAGAATTCATTGAACATCTGTGTGTGCTAAGTCATGTCTGACTCTTTACAACCCTATGGACTGTATGTAACTCATCAGTCTTCTCTGTCCATTGGATTATTCAAGTGAGATTGCTGGAGAGGATTGCCAGGCCCTCCTCCAGGGTATCATCCCATCCCAGGGATTGAACCTGAGTCTCTTACATCTAACTTCACTGGCAAGCAGGTTCTTTACCATTAGCATCTGAACATCTAGGTCATTTCAAATACAAGTTATAGAATATGTTCATAAGTCCAATCAGGTGTGGTGGCATAACAGAATTTACAATTGCTTACTCCATGGTGTTTGCTAGAGATTATGATTTTTAGGTTTTAAAATTATAATACATGTAATTAAAGCTACTAAAACAATAACAGAAGTATTTTGATATAATGAAAGCACGAAGAATGAATGTGCATTTTGGACAAATAAAAGGACTGGTAGATTTATCCTAAAGTTGGTTGATTTTGGGTGGACGAATAGGGGCAAACTGATATGGATATAGAAATTTGTGGAAGTTTGTGGAAATTGAGCCCTGAAAAAGGAGTTTAGTGTATGTTTGGACTACAGTTAGATTAAATTTAATTAATGAAATGGATTTTGTTATTGAAAGTAGGTTGATGCAGGACTAGATTTTGTTGTTATTGTTCAGCCAACTGAATTTTTATTTTCCTTTACTCTATGTAGGATTCTAAATGTTAGATTTTTCTGAATTTTCAGTCATGCTCACTTCAAGAACATCAGGTGAGGTGAAGTCGCTCAGTCGTGTCCGACTCTTTGGGACCCCATGGACTGTAACCTACTAGGCTTCTCCGTCCATGGGATTCTCCAGGCAAGAATACTGGAGTGGTTTGCCATTTCCTTCTCCAGGGGATTTTCCCAACCCAGGTATTGAACCCAGGTCTCCCACAATGGAGGCAGATGTTTTAACCTCTGAGCCACCAGGGAAGCCCAAGTGGTGGTTAAAAACACAGAAAGAATAAAATTTAACGCTGAGACAGAAAACCATTAAAAAAAAAAACAAACTCACAGATGCTTAAATATGAGTCTGAAACCAATTGACAAAGGTGTAAACCCCCTCTCTATTTTTCTTAATTTATTAAATTATTTGTCCTTTATGTCATGATTTATAACCAACATATTACATATGTTATATCCAATCATTGTATTTGTGGTGTTACTCATTTAACAACTCTAAACACAAGATACAGAATTTCAACAGAGAAACTTAATCTGCCTTAAAATATATCTCGATTTTTATTTCAGATTGGGAGCTCAAGTGGTATTGAACATATGTATCTAGGCAGAATTATCTTACAGAATTCAGGAAGCAATGTGCAAGAAAAGACACATTTGAGTAGATACTTTGAGGTTAGGGCCTAATTTGATTCCCAGCTACAGTACATTTTCTTTCTTCTTTTTAATTAATAAATTTATTGTAATTGAAAACAAACTACTTTACAATATTGTGGTGGTTCTGCCATTCATTGACATGAATCAGTCATGGGTGTACATGTGTCTCCTCTTCCTGTAAACCCCTGCACATCCCTCCCCATCCTGTCCTTCTGAGTTTTCCCAGTGCACTGGCTTTGCGTGCCCTTTTTCATGCATTGAACTTGGATTGGTCATCTATTTTAAATATGATAATATATGTGTTTCAATGCTATTTTCTCAAATCACCCCAAGCTTGCCTTTTCCCACAGAGTCCCAAACTCTGATTTTACATCTATGTCTCTTCTGTCATCTTGCATATAGGGTCGTTATTGCCATCTTTCTAAATTCCATATATACATGTTAATGTATTGTACTGATGCTTTTCTTTCTGACTTATTTCACTCTTTATAATAGGTTCTAGTTTTATCTACCTCATTACAGCTGATTTAAATGCATTCTTTTTAATAGCAGAGTAACATTCCACTGTGTATATGTACCACAGTTTTCTTAACCGTTCATCTGCTGATGGACATCTAGGTTTTTTTCATGCCCTACTGATTGTAAATAGTTCTGCAGTGAACATTGGGGCACACGCATCTCTTTCAATTCTGGTTTCCTCGGTGTGTATGCCCAGCAGTGACATTGCTGGGTCATATGGCAGTTCTGTTTCCAGTGTTTTGTTGTTTTTTTTTTTTTTTTTTTTAAGAAATCTCCGTACTGTTCTCCATAGTGGCTGTTTGCACTACTATCAACAGTGTAAGAGGGTTCTCTTTTCTCCACACTCTCTCCAGGATTTATTGTTTGTAGACTTTTGAATAGCAGCCATTCTGACTGGTGTGATATGGTATCTCCTTGTGGTTTTGATTTGCATTTCTCTGATAATGAGTGATGTTGAGCATATTTTCATGTGTTTGTTAGCCATCTGTATGTCTTCCTTGGAGAAATGTCTATTTAGTTCTTTGGCCCATTTGTTGATTGGGTCGTTTATTTTTCTGGTATTGAGCTGCATGAGCTGCTTGCATATTTTGGAGATTAATTGTCAGATGCTTCATTTGCTATTATTTTTCCCATTCTGAAAGCTGGTCTTTTCACCTTGCTTATACTTTCCTTCATTATGCAAAGGCTTTTAAGTTCAATTAGGTCCCATTTGTTTATTTTTGCTTTTATTTCCATTATTCTGGGGTGGTGGATCATAAAGGATCTTGCTGTGATATATGTCAGAGAGTATTCTGCCTATGTTTTCCTCTAAGAGTTTTATAGTTGTTGGTCTTACATTTATATCTTTAATCCATTTTGAGTTTATTTTTGTGTATGGTGTTAGAAAGTGTTCTAGTTTCATTCTTTTACAGATAGTTGACCAGTTTTGCCAGCACCACCTGTTAAAATTGTTCTCTGTTGTATGTTTTTGCCTCCTTTGTCAAAGGTGCCCATAGGTGTGTGGATTCATCTCTGGGCTTTCTACTTTGTTCCATTGATCTATATTTCTGTCTTTGTGCCAATAGCATACTGTCTTGATGACTGTATCTTTGTAGTATAGTCTGAAGTAAGCCAGGTTGATTCCTCCAGTTCCATTCTTCTTTCTCAAGACTGGTTTATCTATTTCCAGTTTTGCCAGCACCACCTGTTAAAATTGTTCTCTGTTGTATGTTTTTGCCTCCTTTGTCAAAGGTGCCCATAGGTGTGTGGATTCATCTCTGGGCTTTCTACTTTGTTCCATTGATCTATATTTCTGTCTTTGTGCCAATAGCATACTGTCTTGATGACTGTATCTTTGTAGTATAGTCTGAAGTAAGCCAGGTTGATTCCTCCAGTTCCATTCTTCTTTCTCAAGACTGGTTTATCTATTTGAGGATTTTTGTGTTTCCATGCAAATTATGAACTTATTTGCTCTATTTCTGTGAAAAATACCATTGGTAGCTTGATAGAGATTGCATTGAATCTATATATCACTTTTGGCAGTATATTAATTTTCACTATATTGATTCTTTTGATTCTTGAACATAGTATATTTCTCCATCTATTTGCATCATCTTTGGTATCTTTAATCAGTGTCTTATAGTTTTCTATATATAAGTCTTTTGTTTCTTTAGGTAAATTTATTTCTAGGTAGTTTATTCTTTTTGTTGCAGTGGTGAATATGATCATTTCCTTAATTTCTCTTTCTGTCTTATTGTTAGTGTACAGGACTACAAGGGATTTCTGTGTATTAATTTTATATCCTGCAACTTTACTATATCCATTGATTAGCTCTAATAACTTTCTGGTGATGTCTTTAGGGTTTTCTATGTAGAGAGTCATATCATCTGCAAATAGTGAGAGTTTTACTTCTTTTCAAATCTGGAATCCTTTTAGTTATTTCTCTTTTCTGATTGCTATCATTAAGACTGCCAAAACTATGATGAATAGCAGTGGTGAGAGTGGATGTCCTTGTCTTGTTCCTGACTTTAGAGGAAATGCTTTCAATTTCTCACCATTGAGGATAATATTTGCTGTGGGTTTATCATATATGCCTTTTATTATATTGAGGTATGTTCCTTCTGTGCATGCTTTCTGTGTGTGTTTTTGTTTAATCATAAATGGGTGTTGAATTTTGTCAAAGGCTTTCTCTGCATCTATTGATATTAACATGTTTTTTATCTTTCTATTTGGCAATGTGGTGTATCACATCGATTGATCTGTGAATATTGAAGAATCTTCGTATCTCTGGGATAAAGCTCACTTAGTCATTTTAAAATGTTGTTGGACTCTGTTTGCTATATTTTTGTTGAGGATTTTTGTACGTATGTTCATCAGTGATATTGGCCTGCAATTTTATTTTTCTTCTTCTTCGTCGTCGTCTTCTTCTTCTTCTTCTTCTTCTTCTTCTTCTTCTTCTTCTTTTTATGGCATCTTTGTCTGATTTGATATTAGGGTGATGGTGACCTCATAGAACGAGTTTTGGTGTTTATCTCCCTATGCAATTTTCTGGAAGAGTATCATTAAAATAGCTGTTAGTTCTTCTCTAAATTTTTCATACAATTCAACTGTGAAGCCATCTGGTCCTGGGCTTTTGTTTGTTGGAAGATTTTTGATTGCAACTTTGTTTCCATGCTTTTGATGGGTTTGTTAAGATTTTCTACTTCTTCCTGGTTCAGTTTTGGATGGTTATACTTTTCTAAGACTTTGTCCATTTCTCTCAAGTTGTCCACTTTATTGGCATATTATTTCTGAGATAGTAGTCTCTTATGATCCTTTGTATTTCTTCATTGTCTGTTATGATTTTTCCATTTTCACTTTTTTTTAATTTATTTATTTCTTCTCCTGTTATTTCTTGCTGAGTGTGGCTCATGGTATGTCTGTTTTATTTATCTTATCAAAGAACCAGCTTTTATTTTTGTTGATTTTTGGTATGGTCTCCCTTGTTTCTTTTTCATTTATTTCTGCACTGATTTTTATGATTTATTTCCTTCTACTAACTGTGGGGTTCTTCATTTCTTTTTCTAGTAGCTTAGGTGTAAATTTCAGTTATTTATTTGATGTTTTTCTTGTTTTTGTTTTTGTTTTGAGGTATGCATGTATTGCTGTGAACCTTCCTCTTAGTACTGCTTTTACTGAATCCCACAGGCTTGAGGTTGTCATGTTTTTATTTTCATTTGTTTCTATGCATATTTTGATTTCATTTTTGATTTCTTCCATGATCTGTTGGTTATTCAGAAGCATGTTGTTTAACCTCTGTATGTTTCTATTTCTAATATTTTCTTTTTCTTTCTGTAATCAACATCTAATTTTACTGCATTGTGATCAGAAAAGATGCTTGAAATGTTTTCTTTCTGTCTGTCTTTTTTTTTTTTTTTTACCAAGGCTAGATCGATGGACCAGTTTGTGATCTTTCCTGGAAGTACATTTTGTGTGCACTTGAGAAAAATGTGAAATTCATTGTTTTGAGGTGAAATGCCTTATATATATCAGTTAGGTCTAACTGGTCCATTGTATCAGTTAAAGCTTGTGTTTCCTTGCTACTTTTCTGTTTGACTGATCTATCCATAGGTGTAAGTGTGGTATTAATGTCTCCCACTATTACAGTGTTACTGTTGATTTCCGCTTTCAAACTTTTTAGCATTTGCCGAAGTATTGAGGAGCTCCTATGTTGGTTGCATATATATTTATACTTGTTACATCTTCTTGGATTGATCTTTTGCTGATCAAGTTGTGTCCTTATTTGTCTCTTTTCATTGTTTTTATTTCAAACTCTATTCTATCTGATATAACTATTGCTACTCCTGCTTTCTTTTGGTCTCTATTTGTGTGGAATATCTTTTCCCGGCCCTTTACTTTCAATCTGTATGTGTCTTTTGATTTGAGGCGGGTCCCTTGTAGACCAAAAATATAGGGGTCTTCTTTTTGTATCCATTCAGCCAGTCTTTGCCTTTTGGTAGAGGCATTCAACCCATTTACATTTAAGGTAATTACTGATAAGTATGATCCCATTTAGAATCAAATCCCATTCCTACTTCAGAGGGCTCAAATGAATCTTATGCACACCAGGACCCAGGGACTCACACAGACTGAGGCAGAATTGTCTTGGAGTGTCTCAGGTGGATGTATGGGTAAGCAGTAGACTCCATAGGGACAGCGGCTCTGCATATAGCAGACTTGTGTATGGCATAAGCCCTCTTGGATGCAGTCACCATTAACCCATTACGGAGCTAGCAGACCTAGAAGATCTTTTAAAACTAACAGCCAAAAAAGATGTCCTTTTCATTATAGAGGACTGGAATTCAAAAGTAGGAAGTCAAGAGATACATGGAGTAACAGGCAAATTTGGCCTTGGAGTACAGTATGAAGCAAGGCACAGGCTAATAGAGTTTTACCAAGAGAACACACTGGTCATAACAAGCACCCTCTTCCAACAACACAAGAGGAGACTATGCACATGGACATCACTGGATGGTCAACACTGAAATAAGACTGATTATATTATTTGCAGTCAAACATGGAGAAGCTCTATACAGTCAGCAAAACAAGACCAGGAGCTGATGTGGCTCAGATCATGAACTTCCTATTGCTAAACTGGAATTGGAGAAAGTGTAGAGATACATGGAGTAACAGGCAAATTTGGCCTTGGAGTACAGTATGAAGCAAGGCACAGGCTAATAGAGTTTTACCAAGAGAACACACTGGTCATAACAAGCACCCTCTTCCAACAACACAAGAGGAGACTATGCACATGGACATCACTGGATGGTCAACACTGAAATAAGACTGATTATATTATTTGCAGTCAAACATGGAGAAGCTCTATACAGTCAGCAAAACAAGATCAGGAGCTGATGTGGCTCAGATCATGAACTTCCTATTGCTAAACTGGAATTGGAGAAAGTGGAGGAAACCACTAGACCATTCAGGTCTAAATCAAATCCCTTATGATTATACAGTGGAAGTGAGAAATAGATTTGAGGGACTAAATATGATAGACAGAGTGCCTAATCAACTATGGATGGATGTTTGTAACATTGAATAGGAGACAGGGATCAAGATGATCTCCAAGAAAAAAAGGTGCAAAAACCCAAAATGGCTCTCTGAGGAGGGCTTACAAACAGCTGAAAAAGAAGAGAAGTGAAAAGCAAAGGATGAAAGGGAAGATATAACCACTTGAAAGCAGAGTACCAAAGAAAATCAAGAGAGATAAGAAAGCCTTCCTCAGTGATCAATGCAAAGAAATAGAGAAAAACAATTGAATAGGAAAGACTAGAGATCTCTTCAAGAAAATTAAAGATATCAGGGAATATTTTATGCTAAGACGGGCCTAATAAAGGACAGAAATGTTATGGACCTAATAGAAACAAAAGACATCAAGAAGTGGCAAGAATACGCAGAAGAACTGTACAAAAAAAGATCTTCATAACCCAGATAATCACGATGATCTGATAACTCACGTAAAGCCTGATATCCTGGAATGTGAAGTCAAGTGGGCCTTAGGAAGCATCACTACAAACAAAGCTAGTGGAAGTGATGGAATTCCAGTTGAGCTAATTCAAATTCTGAATATGATATTTTGAAAGTGCTTCATTCAACATGCCAGCAAATTTGTAAACTCAGCAGTGGCCACAGGACTGGAAAAGGTCAGTTTTCATTCAAATTCCAAAGAAAGGCAATGCCAAAGAAGGGTCAAGCTACCGCACAATTGCACTCATCTCCGTTCAGTTCAATCACTCAGTCCTGGCCGACTCTTTGCGACCCCATGAATCGCAGTACGCCAGGCCTCCCTGTTCATCACCATCTCTCGGAGTTCACTCAGACTCATGTCCATCGATTTCGTGATGCTATCCAGCCATCTCATCCTTGGTCATCCCCTTCTGCTCCTCCTGCCCCCAATCCCTCCCAGCATCTGAGTCTTTTCCAGTGAGTCAACCCTTCACACGAGGTAGCCAAAGTACTGGAGTTTCAGCTTTAGCATCATTCCTTCCAAAGAAATCCCGGGGTTGATCTCCTTCAAAATGGACTGGTTGGATCTCCTTGCAGTCCAAGGGACTCTCAAGAGTCTTCTCCAACACCACAGTTCGAAAGCATCAATTCTTGGGTGCTCAGCCTTCTTCACAGTCCGACTCTCACATCCATTCATGACCACAGGAAAAACCATAGCCTTGACTAGACGAACCTTAGTTGGCAAAGTAATATCTCTGCTTTTGAATATACTATCTAGGTTGGTTATAACTTTTCTTCCAAGGACTAAGCGTTTTTTAATTTCATGGCTGCAGTCACCATGTGCAGTGATTTTGAAACCCAAAGAAATGAAGTCTGACACTGTTTCCACTGTTTCCCCATCTATTTCTCATGAAATGATGGGACCGGATGCAATAATCATCATTTTCTGAATGTTGAACTTTAAGCCAACTTTTTCACTCTCCTCTTTCACCTTCATCAAAAGGCCCTTTAGCTCCTCTTCACTTTCTGCCATAAGGGGGTGTCATCTGCGTATCTGAGGTTATTGATATTTCTCCCAGCAATTTTGATTCCAGCTTGTGTCTCTTCCAGTCCAGCGATTTTCATGATGCACTCTGCATAAAAGTTAAATAAGCAGGGTGACAATATACAGCCTTGATGTACTCCTTTTCCTACTTGGAACCAGTCTGCACTCATCTCACATGCTAGTAAAGTAATGCTCAATATTCTCCAAGCCAGGCTTCAACAGTAAGTGAACTGTGAACTTCCAAATGTTCAAGCTGGTTTTAGAAAAGGCAGAGGAAGCAGAGATGAAATTGCCAACTTCTGAAGGATCATGGAAAAAGCAAGAGAGTTCCAGAAAAACACATCTATTTCTTCTTTATTGACTATGCTGAAGCCTTTGACTGTGTGGATCACAATGAACTGTGAAAAATTCTGAAAGAGATGGGAATAACACACCACCTGACCTGCCTCTTGAGAAACCTGTATGCAGGTCAGGAGGCAACAGTTAGAACTGAACATGGAACAACACACTGTTTCCAAATAGGAAAAGGAGTACATCAAGGCTGTATACTGCCACTTTGCTTAGTTAACTTATACGCAGAGTACATCCTGGGAAATGCTTGGCTGGAGGAAGCACAAGCTGGATTCAAGATTGCCTGGAGAAATATCAATAACCTCAGATATGCAGATGGCACCACCTTTATGGCAGAAAGTGAAGAATTAAAGAGCATCTTGATGAAAGTGAAAGAGGAGAGTGAAAAAGTTGGCTTAAAGCTCAACATTCAGAAAACTAAGGTCATGGCATCCTATCCCATTACTTCATAAAAAAATAGACATGGAAACAGTGGAAACAGTGTCAGACTTTATTTTTCAGGCTCCAAAGTCACTGCAGATGGTGACTGCAGCCATGAAATTAAAAGACACTTACTCCTTGGAAGGAAAGTTATGACCAACCTAGACATCATATTAAAAGCAGAGACATTACTTTGTCAACAAAGGTCCGTCTAGTTAAGGCTATGGTTTTTCCAGTAGTTATGCATGGATGTGAGAGTTGGAATATAAAGAAGGCTGAGTGCCAAAGAGTTGATGCTTTTGAACAGTGGTATTGAAGAAGATGCTTGAAAGTCCCTTAGACTGAAAAGAGATTCAACCAGTCCATCCTAAAGGAGATCCGTCCTGGGTGTTCACTGGAAGGACTGATGTTGAACCTGAAATTCCAATATATTGGCCACTTCATGGGAAGAGTTGACTGATTTGAAAAGACCTTGATGTTGGGAACGTTTGAAGACAGGAGGACCAGGGGGCGACAAAAAGATCAGATGGTTAGATAGGATCACTGACTCAATGGACATGAGTTTGGGTAAACTCCAGGAGTTTTGTGATGGACAAGGACACCTGGTTTACTGTGGTTTATGTTGTCACAGAGTCAGACACGACTGAGTGACTGAACTAAACAGCTACCAGAACTTACAAAAGATTGGCATATAGACACTTGGAGGGCACAAACAGAATCCTGAGTGCACCAGAACCCAAGAGAAAGGTTCAGTGACCCTAGAAGAGACTGACATAGACTTTCCTGGGAGTGTCCAGGAATTTTCCAGTGGAGACATGGGTCCACGGTGCCCTGCTGCAGAGCTGGGGGGCAGTGAGTGTAGCAGTACATGTATGGGATCTTTCAAAGGGGGTCAACATTATCTTCATTATCCACCATAGTTTGGCCCCAGGTCAACAACAGGGAGGGAACAGAGCTTCATCAACAGAAAACTGGACTAAACCTTTACTGAACATGGTCCTGCCTATCAAAACAAGACTCAATTTCCCCCTCAGTCAGTCTCTTTCATCAGAAAGCTTCCATAAGCCTCTTATCCTTCTTTATCAGAGGGCTGCTGCTGCTAAGTCACATCAGTCATGCCCGACTCTGTGTGACCCTATAGATGGCAGCCCACCAGGCTCTTGTCCCTGGAATTCTCCAGGAAAGAACACTGGAGTGGGTTGCCATTTCCTTCTCCAGTGCATGAAAGTGAAAAGGTAAAGTGAAGTCACTCAGTCATTTCCGACTCTTCATGACCTCATGGACTGCAGCCCATAAGGCTCCTCCATCCATGGGATTAAAACCACAATCACAGAAAACCAACCAATCTTATCACATGGACCACAGCCTTGTCTGTCTCAAAGAAACTATGAGCCATTCCCCAAAGGCAACCCAAGATGAATAGTACACGGTGGAGAGTTCTGACAAAATGTGGTCCACTGGAGAAGAAAATGGCAAAATACTTCAGTATTCTTGCCTTGAGTATCCTCTGAACAGTATAAAAAACCAAAAAGATAGAAGACTGAAACATGAACTCCCCAGACCAGTAGGTGCCCAATATTCTTCTGAAGATCAGTGGAGAAATAACTCCAGAAAGAATGAAGAGATGGAGCCAAAGTGAAAACAGCACCCAGTTGTGGATGTGAATGGTGATAGAGGCGAACTCTGATGCTGTAAAGAGCAA
>SJYC01124478.1:0-37670 GCA_006408675.1 Madoqua kirkii | reverse complement strand
TCCCTGTTCATCACCAACTCCCAGAGTTGACACAAACTGACATCCATTGAGTTGGTGATGTCATCCAGCCATCTCATTCTCTGTTGTCCCCTTTTCCTCCTGCCCCCCAATCCCTCCCAGCATCCGAAGAGTCAACTCTTCACATGAGATGGCCAAAGTACCGGAGTTTCAGCTTTAGCATCATTCCTTCCAAAGAAATCCCAGGACTTTTCTCCTTTAGAATGGACAGGATGGATCTCCTTGCAGTCTATGGGACTCTCAAGAGTTCTCTCCAATACCACAGTTCAAAAGCATCAATTCTTCAGTGCTCAGCCTTCTTCACAGTCCAACTCTCACATCCATATATGACCACTGGAAAAACCATAGCTTTGACTAGATGGATCTTTGTTGGCAAAATATGTCTCTGCTTTTTAATATGCTATCTAGATCGGTCATAACTTTGTTCAAGGAGTAAGCGTCTTTTAATTTCATGGCTGCAGTCACCATCTGCAGTGACTTTGGAGCCCCCCAAAATAAAGTCTGTCACTGTTGACCATTCTATTTGCTGTGAAGAGATGGGACCAGATCCCATGATCTTAGTTTTCTGAATATTGAGCTTTAAGCCAACTTTTTCACTCTCCTATTTTACTTTCATCAAGAGGCTTTTTAGTTCCTCTTCACTTTCTGCCATAAGGGTGGTGTCATCTGCATATCTGAGGTTATTGGTATTTCTCCCTGCAAACTTGATTCCAGCTTATGCTTCATCCAGCCCAGCATTTCTCATGATGTACTCTGAGTTAAATAAGCAAGGTGAATATATACAGCTTTGACATATTCTTTTTCCTGTTTGGAACCAATCTGTTCCATATCCAGTTCTCACTGTTGCTTCCTGACCTGCATACAGCTTTCTCAAGAGGCAGGTGAGATGGTCTGGTATTCCCATCTCTCTCAGAATTTTCCACAATTTGTTGTGATCCACACAAAGGTTTTGGCAATATACAATAAAGCAGAAATAGATGTTTTATTGGAACTCTCTTGCTTTTTCGATGATCCAGCAGATGTTGACAATCTGATCTCTGGTTCCTCTGCCTTTTCTAAAACCAGCTTGAACATGTGGAGTTTCAATGTTCACATATTGGACTGGTTTGGACAATTTTAAGCATTGCTTTACTAGTGTGTGACATGAGTGCAATTGTGCCATAGTTTGAGCATTCTTTGGCATTACTTTTCTTTGAGATTGGAATGAAAAATGACCTTTTCCAGCCCTGTGGCCACTGCTGAGTTTTCCAGATTTGCTGGCATATTGAGTGCAGCACTTTCACAGCATCATCTTTCAGGATTTGAAATAGCTCAAAAGGAATTCCATCAGCTCCACTAGCTTTGTTCGTAGTGATGCATTCTAAGACCCACTTGATTTTACATTCCAGGATGTCTGGCTCCAGGTGAGTGATCACACCATCATGATTATCTTGGTCATGAAGGTATTTTTCCTACAGTATTTCTGTGTATTCTTGCCACCTTTTCTTAATATTTTCTGCTTATGTTAAATCCATACCATTTTTGTCCTTTATCAAGCCTATCTTTGCATGAAATTTTCCCTTTCATGTTTCTAATTTTCTTGAAGAGATCTCTAATCTTTCCAATTCTGTTGTTTTCCTCTATTTCTTTGCATTGATCACTGAGGAAGTCTTTCCTTTCTCTTCTTGCTATTCTTTGGAACTCTCTATTCAGATGCTTATATCTTTCCTTTTCTCCTTTGATTTTTGCCTCTCTTCTTTTCATAGCTATTTTTAAGGCCTCCTCAGACAGCCATTTTGCTTTTTTTGTGTTTATTTTCCATGAAAATGGTCTTGATCCCTGTCTCCTGTACAATGTCACAAAACTCAGTCCATAGTTCATCAGACGTTCTATCTATCAGATCTAGTCCCTTAAATCTATTTCTCACTTCCACTGTATAATCATAAGGATTTTGATTTAGGTCATAACTAAATGCTTTAGCGGTTTTCCCTACTTTCTTCAATTTAAGTCTGAATTTGGCAATAAGGAGTTCATGATCTGGGCCACAGTCAGCTCCTGGTCTTGTTTTTGTTGACTGTAATTAGTGTCTCCTTTGGCTGCAAAGTATAATCAATCTGATTTCAGTGTTGACCATTTGGCAATGTCCATGTGTAGAGTCTTCTCTTGTATTGTTGAAAGAAGTTGTTTGCTATGACCAGTGTGTTCTCTTGGCAAAACTCAATTAGCCTTTGGCCTGCTTCATTCCATATTCCAAGGCCAAATTTGCCTGTTACTCTAAGTATTTCTTGACTTCTTACTTTTCCATTCCAGTCCCCTATAATAAAAAGGATATCTTTTGGGGGTGTTTGCTCCAAAAGGTCTTGTAGGTCTTCATAGAACCACACAACTTCAGCTTCTTCAGCCTTACTCATTGGGACATAGACTTGGATTACTGTGATATTGAATGGTTTACCTTGGAAATGAGCAGAGATCATTCTGTAGATTTTGAGATTGCATCTAAGTACTGCATTTCAGACTCTTTTGTTGACCATGATGGCTACTCCGTTTCTTCTAAGAGATTCCTGCCCACAGTAGTTGATATAATGGTTATCTGAGTTAAGTTCACCCATTCCAGTCAATTTTAGTTCACTGGTTCCTCGAATGTTGACATTCACTCTTGCCATGTCCTGTTTGACCACTTCAAATTTGCCTTGATTCATGGACCTTACATTCCAGTTTCCTATGCAACACTGCTCTTTACAGCATCAGACCTTGCTTCTATCACCAGTCACATCCACAACTGGGTATTGTTTTTGCTTTGGCTTTATCCCTTCATTCTTTCAGGAGTTATTTCTACACTGATCTTCAGTACCATATTGAGCACCTACCGACCTGGGTAGTTCCTCTTTTAGTATCCTATCATTTTGCCTTTTCATGTTGTTTATGGGGTTCTCAAGGCAAGAATACTGAAGTGGTTTGCCATTCCCTTCTCCATTGGATCACATTCTTTCAGACTTCTCCACCATGACCCGCCCATTTTGAGTGGCCCCACAGGGCATGGCTTAAGTTCATTGAGTTAGACAAGGCTGTGGCCCTGTTGTGATTAGATTAACTAGTTTTCTGTGAGTATGGTTTCAGTGTGTCTGTCCTCTGAT
Source organism: Madoqua kirkii (assembly GCA_006408675.1). NCBI lineage: Eukaryota > Metazoa > Chordata > Mammalia > Artiodactyla > Bovidae > Madoqua > Madoqua kirkii. Next base: position 34,539 of record SJYC01124478.1, on the reverse strand, counting down.
TCCCTCTTGCAACAGGTTTGTTGCAGTCAGGTCACAATCAAAACCATTTATATACGTGTGTGTGTGTGTGTGTGTGTGTGTGTGTGTGTATGTATAACTTCCAAAGATTACTCCTGCCCTAAGATCTACCCTCTTTGCAAAACTAAGTATATCACACTGCATTGTTAGTGGATGTAAGATAAATAAAATTCTGGAGATCTATAGAGCATAGTGTCTTTAGCTATCAATACTGTATTTGTTGGCATTCTTGAAGGGCATAGCTTGTTCCTGATCTGAATGACTGAAGCTTCTCCCATGTGCCATATGTCCCTTTGCTATTCAGATGCTATAGATGGAAAGAAAAAAGTTACAGACATGTGGATAATAAATACCCACATCTTCTCTGGAAGAATGTATGATATGACAATACACTTGAACAAAATCTTGGTTCAGGTCACCACAGCAAGCAAAGAGGAAAGCTTAGTTAAATTTCACCTTGATAATTATGATCACTCTGCATAGCAACTCTTAGATTAGCATCAAATGTTAAAAAATAATGCAGAGAGCTGAATATGCAAGGGAAAATGCTGACTAGACTTGCTACAGATCACAAAAATACTGTTTGCTTGTGTAACAGTTGTCAACTAAAAAATAAAAATAAAAAAAAGAAAGAAAGAAAAATAACAACCTAAAAGTTGAAGCTATGTTTTGTTTGGTGGGAATTTTTATGTCTTCAAACCTAGAGGACAGCATTTCAAGTATCCTGAGAGAACTACTCCAAGAAGGAAAGGTGGGCCCAGGATATATATGATTTTTGCAAAAAAAAAAAAGGGGGGGGGCAGGTAGTCAGAAACATCCAAAGATTACTGTTGATTACAGAAAGCCAGATATGTCAGCCTACAGAATTTACACTTTTCTATGTATGGACACTCATAGGCAAGTCTAGTTTAGTCTCTTGTGGAGTCACTGCTCCTTTTTCCTGGGTCCTAGTGCTTGCAAGGTTTTGTTGTGCTCTCAAAGAGTCTGTTTCCCCAATCCCATGGAAGTTCTCTAATCAAAGTCAAATTCCCTGGGAATTCTCAGTCTTTTTGCTGTATACCCATGTGGGGAAATCTGTTGGGGGCCCTAGAACTTTTGCAGCAATGCTATTTGGTATGACCCAACATTTCTCTGCCAATGGTTGTTCAGCAGCTAGGTGCAATTTTGGTATTCTCACGGGAGAAGATGAGTGTACATCTTTCTAATCCATCATAGTTTATCCAAGAAGACCAGGTCATGGGTGAAAATTCTGACAAAATGTGGTCCACTGGAGAAAATAATGGCAAAACCACTTCAGCATTCTTGCCTTGAGAACCACCTAAACAGTATGACAAGACAAACAGATGTGATTCTGACAGATGAACTCCACAGGTCAGTAGGTGTCCAATATGCTACTGGAGAAGAGCAGAGAAATAACTTCAGATGAATGAAGAGCCTGAACCAAAGTGAAAGCAATGCCCATTTATGCATGTGTCTGGTGGTGAAAGTAAAGCACGATGCTGTAAAGAACAATATTTCATAGTAATCTGGAATGTAAGGTCCATAAATCAAGGTAAATTGGAAGGGGACAAATAGGAAATGGCAAGAGTGAACACTGAATTTTCAGAATCAGTGAACTAAAATTAACTAGAATGGGTGAATTTAATTCAGATAACTATTATATCTACTACTGAGAACAAGAATCCTAGGAAGAAATGGAGTAGCCCTCACAGTCAACAAGAGTCCAAAATGAAGTACTTGGGTGCAATCTCAAAAATGACAGAATAATCTCAGTTCATTTCCAAGGCAAACCATTCAATATAGCAGCAATCTAAGTATTTGCCCCAACCGCGAATGCCAAAGAAGCTAAAATTGAATGGTACTGTGAAGTCCTACAAGGACTTCTAGAACTAGCACACACACACACACACACACACACACACACACACACACAATAAAAATATGCCCTTTTCATAAGGGATTAGAATGCAAAATTATGAAGTCAGAAGATACCTGGAGTAACAGGCAAGTTTGGCCTTGGAGTACAAAATGAAGCAGGGCAAAGGCTAATAGAGTTTTCTCAAGAGAACCCAATGATCATAGCAAACACCCTCTTCCAACAACACAAGAGAAGACTATACACAGATGGTCAATAGCAAAATCACATGATTGATTACATTCTTTGCAGATGAAGATGGAGAAGCTCTATACACTCAGGAAAAACAAGAATGGCAGCTAGTTGTGGCTCAGATCATGTACTTCTACTGAAAAATTCAGACTTAATGAAGAAAGAGGAAACAATTAGGCCATTTGGTTATGACCTAAATCAAATTCCTTACAATTATACACTGGGAGTGACGAACAGATTCAAGGGATTAATTCTGATAGACAAAGTTTCTGAAGATCTATGGACAGAAGTTCAAAACACTGTACAGGAAGCAGTGATGAGAACCATCTCCAATGGTTCTCATCAAAAGGAATGCAAAAAGGCAAAATGGGTGTCAGAGGAGGTATTATACATAGCTGAGAAAAGAAGCAAAGCAAAAAACAGGAGAAAATGAAAGATATAACTATTTGAATGCAGAGTTCTAAAGAATATCAAGGAGAGAAAATAAAGCCTTTCTAAGTAAACAATGCAAAGAAATAGAAGAAAATAATAGAATGGGAAAGACTAGAGATAGCTTCAAGAAAATTATACACACCAAAGGAATATTTTATGCAAAGACAGGCACAATAAAGGACAGAAAAGAAATGGACCTGAAAGAAGTGGAAGATAGTAAGAAGAGGTGGCAAAGATAAAGAATATACAGCAGAACTATACAAAAAGATCTTAATTACCTAGGATAACCATGATAGTGTGATCACTCACCTACAGCCAACATCAGAGTGCAGTCAGATGGGCTGTAGGAAGCATCACTATGAACAAAGCTAGTGGAGGTGTGGAATTCCAGCTGAAATGTTTCAAATCCTAAAATTGATGCTTTTAAAGTGTTACACACAATATGCCAGCAAATTTGAAAACTCAGCAGCGGCCACAGGACTTAAAAAAAAAAATCAGTTTTCATTACAATCCCAAAGAAAAGCAGTGCCAATCAATCTTTAAACTACCACACATTTGCATTCATTTTAAATTCTAGCAAAGTAATGCTCAAAATTCTCCAAGCTAGGCCTTAACAGTTCATGAACCAAGAACTTCCAGATGTTCAAACTGTATTTAGACAGGCAGAGAAACCAGAGAACAAATTTCCAAAATCCGTTGGATCACAGTAAAAGCACGACATATCCAGATAAACATCTATTTGTGCTTCATTGACTACATTAATGCTTTTGATTGTATGGATCACAGCAAACTGGGGAAAATTCTTAATAGGATGGAAAAACCAAATCACCTTACCTGCCCCCTGAAAAACCTGTATACAGGCCAAGAAGCAACAGTTAGAACAGGACATGAAACAATGGACTGGTTCCAAATTGAGAAAGCAAAGCTGCATATTGTCACCCTGCTTATTTAATTCTATGCAGAGTACATCATGTGAAATGCTGGACTGGATAAGGCACAAGCTGGAATCAAGATTGCCAGCAGAAATATCAATAACCACAGATATGCAAATGATACCACTCTTATGGCAGAAAGTGAGGAGGAACTAAAGAGCTTGTTGATGAAAGTGCAAGAGGAGAGTGAAAAAGCTGTCTTAAAACTCAACATTCAAAAAACTAAAGATCATGGCATCCAGTCCCATCACTTCAGGCCATGTAACTGGGGAAACAATGGAAACAATGACAGATTGTATTTTCTTGGGGTTCAAATCACTGCTTATGGTGAATGCAGCTATGAAATTAAAAGACACTTGCTCCTTGGAGGAAAAGGTAAGACCAACCTAGACAGCATATTAAAAAGCAGAAACATTACTGTACCAACAAAGATCATTATAGGCAAAGCCTGGGGATTTTTAGTAATCATGTTTTGATGTGAAAGTTGGACCATTAAGAAGGCTGAGCACTCCAGAATTGATGCTTTTGAAATGTGGTGTTGGAGAAGACACATGATAGACCCTTGGGCTGTGAGGAGATCAAATAAGTCAATCTATAGGGAAATCAATCCTGCATATTCATTTAAAGGACTGATTCTGAAGCTGAAGCTCCAATACTTTGGCAACCTGATCTAAAGAACTGATTCATTGGAAAGACCTTGATGCTGGGAAAGATTGAAGGCAGGAGCAGAAATGAATGACAGAAGATGAGATTGTTGAATGGCATCAACAACTCAATGGACATGAGTTTGAGCAAACTTCAAGAGATGGCTAAGGACAAGGAAGCTTGACATACTGCAGCCCTTAGGATTGCAAAGAGTTATTCATGACTGAGCAACTTAACAGCAACAATGATTTCCATTAGAAGTGATAAAGAAATTCAAGGGATTAGATCTGATAGAGTGACTGAAGGAGTATGGAAAGAGGTTTCTAACATTCTACAGGAGGCAGTGATGAAAACCACTCTCAAGAAAGAGAAATGCAAAAAGGCAAAATGGTTGTCTGAAGAAGCCTTAGAAATAGCTGAGAAAAGAAGAGAAGTGAAAGGTGAAGGAGAAAAGAAAATACACACCAGTGTGAATATAGAGTTCCAAAGAATAGCAGGGAGATATAAGAAAGCCTTCCTAAATGATCAATGCAAAGAAATAGAGAAAACAACAAAATGGGGATGAATACAGAGTTCCAAAGAATAGCAAGGAGATATAAGAAAGCCTTCCTAAATGATCAATGCAAAGAAATAGAGGAAAACAACAAAATGGGGAAGACTAGAGATCTCTTAAAGAAAATTAGAGATACCAAGGGAATATTTCATGCAAAGATGACCTCAGTAAAGGACAGAAAATGTGTGGACCTAAAACTGTGGTGTTAGAGAAGACTCTTGAGAGTCCCTTGGACTGCAAGGATATCCAACCAGTCCATTCTAAAGAGATCAGTCATGGGTGTTCATTAGAAGGACTGATGGTGAAGCTGAAACTCCAATACTTTGGCTACCTGATGCAAAGAGTTAACTCACTGGAAAAGAACCTGTTGCTGGGAGGAACTGGGGGCAGGATGAGAAGGGGACGACAGAGGATGAGATAGCTGGATGGCATCACCGACTCGATGGATGTGAGCCTGAGTGAACTCCGGGAGTTGGTGATGGACAGGGTGGCTTGGCATGCTGTGATTCATGGGGTTACAAAGAGCGACTGAACTGAACTGAACTGAAAAGTAGTAGAAGATATTAAAAAGTGGTGGCAAGAATGAAGAATACACAGAATAATTATACAAATAAGATTTTAATGATGCAGGTAACCACAATGGTGTACTTACTCACTTAAAGCCAGACATCTTGGAGTGTGAAGTCACATGGGCCTTAGGAAGCATCACTGTGAACAAAGATGGTGGAGGTAATAGATTCCAAGTTGAGATATTTTATATCCTAAAAGATGATGCTCTTAAAGTGCTGCACTCAATATGCCAGCAAATTTGGAAAACTCAGCAGTTGCTACAAGCTTGGAAATGGTCAGTTCATCCCAATCCCAAAGAAGGGCAATGCCAAAGAATGTTCCAACTACTGAACAACTGCACTCACTTCAAATGCTACCAAACTAATGCCCAAAATTCTCCATTCTAGGTTTTAAAGGTACATGAGCCAAGAACTTACAGATATTCAAGCTCGATTTAGAAAAGGCAGAGGAACCAAAACACACATTGTCAGCATCATAGAAAAAGTAAAACAATTCTAGACAGAATGTCTATTTATGCTTCATTGACTATGCTTAAGCATTAACTGTGTGAATCACAAAAAACTGTGGAAAATTGTTAATGAGATGGGATATCAGACCACCTTACTTGCTGCCTGAAAAACCTGTATGTAGGTCAAAAGCAACAGTTAGATCAAGACATGAAACAAGGGACTGGTTCCAAATTGGGAAAGGAATACGTTAAGACTGTATATTGTCATCCTGCTTATTTAAGTTCAATGCAGTGTACATCATTCAAAATGCCAGACTGGATAAAGCACAAGCTGAAATCAAGATTGCTGGGAGAAATATCAATAACCTCAGATATGCAATTAACACCACCATTATGGTAGATGACAAAGAGAAACTCAAGATCCTCTTGAGGAAACTGAAAGAGGAAAGTGATAAAGCTGGCTTAAAAGTCAACATTCAAAAAACTATGATCATGAAACCTGGTCCCTTCACTTCCCAGCAAATATGTGCGGAAAACAATGACACCAGTGACAAATTATATTTTCTTGGGCTCCAAAATCACCTGAAATGAAGACTGCAGCCATGAAATTAAAAGATGCTCCCTCCTTGGGACAAAAAGCTGTGACAATATTAGACAGCATATTAAAAATCAAAGATGTTACTTTGCAAAGTTTCATAAGTCACAATAGCTTACAGTTAATGATATCAGATTTGTGATCTCTGAAGGAATTTAGCTTAGGGACCAGGGACCAGGCTTGACCACTCAAGAGCTTTTGTGTAGCAGGGTTTTATTAAAGTATAAAAGAGACAAAGAAAGTTTCTAATATGGAAATCAGGAGGGGGAAGGAGAGTGTCCCACTTGCTAGTCTTAGCAAGGGAGTTATATACTATTAATTGATTATCACAATAAATCATAGAATGTCTCAAGGTTGTAAAGATCTCACTAGGCCCACTCCCACAATTAACATTTTAAGATGACAGAATTAAAACTAGCAATAGAAAAATCTTACCAGATTCACTCCCATAATATACATTCTAAGATAACAGGATTAGTCAGAAGATTTTCAAAAAGGAGAAACTGTCCTCAAGCAGGATACATTGTTGTTATATAGTTCTTATTACAGGGTTTAAGCTGAGTTTTTTGTTGCATAATCATCAGTTCAGGGCTTAAAGAAGGGAATACATACGTGTGTGTGTGTGTGTGTGTGTGTGTGTGTGTGTGTGTGTGTGACTAAGACAAAGGAATGTAGGAAAAAGAAAAAAAAGTTTGTTCTTTTCTCCTCCTTGAGAAATTCCAGACCCCTATATCCTCAAAAGCCCCAGACCCCTTTCTCCTCCTCGGGTGCCCTGCATTTCTTATCAACCTGCCTGGGGATTGACTCTCTCAGTCAAAGCTATGGTTTTTCCAGTAGTCGTGTATAGATGTGAGACTTGGACCATAAAGAAGACTGAGTGCCTAAGAATTGATGTTTTTGAGTTGTGACTTTGTAGAAGACTCTTGAGAATCCCCTGGACTGCAAGGAAATCAAGCCCGTCAATCCTAAAGAAAATTAACCAATATATTCATTTGCAGTTCTAGCATTAAAGCTTAAGCTCCAATACTTTGGTCACAGATGTAAAGAGCTGGCTCTTTGGAAAAGAGACTGATGCTGGGAAAGACTGACGGGCCAGAGAAGGAGTTGACAGAGGCTGAGATTATTGGATGGCATCACTGACTCAGTGGACATGAGCTTGAGTAAACTGAGAGAGTGGAGGACAGGAAAGCTTGGCATGCTGCAGTTCATGGAGTCACAGATGGTGGGACACACTTAGGAATTGAACAACAGCAGAGCAAGTAATCCTAAAATTTATCCGGATGTATAAAAGACAGAATTACCAAAGCAATTCTAAGGAAAAAGTACTAAGCAGCAGGCATAACCCTCCCACACTTCAGACAATACCACAGACTTCGGTAATTAAAACAGCATGGTGATGGCAAAACAAAACAAAACAAAACAAAACAAAACAAAACATACATACCATGGAACAAAACAGAGAGCTATAAATCAACCCACATGCCTATGGGCAATTAATTTTAGGTGAAATAGACAATGGAAAAAAAGAGTTCAGCATGTGGTGTTGGGAAAATTGGACAGTCACATGTAAAAATGAAGTTAGAAAATATCTTCACATCATACACAAAAACAAACTCAAAAGGAATTAAAATTTTAAATATAAGCCAAGACATTATAAAACTCTTGGAGGAGAACATAAGCAAAACATTCTTTGATATAAGTTTCAACAGTGTTTTCTTAGGTCATTCTCCAAAGGCAATAGAAATAAAAGCAAAGCTATACAAATGGAACCCAGTCAAGCTTATATGCTTTTCGACAGCAAAGGAGACCACAAACTAAACAAAAACAACTTATGAACTGTGAGAAAATATTTGCAAATGATGTGGCTGACAAGGACTTAATTTCCAAAATATACAAACAGCTCATAAAATTCAATAACAACAAAAACCCATTGAAAAATGTGCATAAAACTTAAACAGATATTTCTTCAAAGAAAGCATACTGCTGGCCAAGAGTACATAAAAAGATGCCTATCATCATTATTATGAGAGAAATGCAAATCAAAACTACAATACTATAAACCTATAAACTACAATAAGATACCATGTGATGTAGGTCAGAATAACTGTCACTAAAATTCTACAAATAATAAATGCTGTAGAGGGTGTGGAGAAAAGGGAACCATCTTGAACTGTTGCTGGTAATATAAACTGGTACTGCTGCTGCTGTTGCTAAGTCGCTTCAGTCGTGTCCAACTCTATGCGACCCCATAGAGAGCAGCCCACTAAGCTCCCCGCTGTCCCTGGGATTCTTCAGGCAAGAATACTAGACTAGGTTGCCATTTCCTTCTTCAATGCATGAAAGTGAAAGGTGAAAGTGATGTCTGACTCTTAGCGACCCCATGGACTTCAGCCTACCAGGCTCCTCCATCCATGGGATTTTCCAGGCAAGAGTTCTGGTGTGGGGTGCCATCACCTTCTCCAATAAATTGGTACAGCTGCTATCTAAAACAGGATGGAGTTTTCTGAAAAAAACTGCCATATGATTCAGTAATCCCTCTCCTGGGCATATGTCTGGATATACCCAGAAAAAAAACTGTAATTTGAAAAGTTACATACAGCCCTGTGTTCATGGCAGCACTATTTACTATAACCAATATATAGAGAGAAGCTAAATGCCCATCCACAGATGAATGTATAAAGAAGATGTGATTACATACATAATGGAATATTACTCAGCCATTAAAAAAGAATGAAATAATGCCACTTGCAGTAACATGGATGAACCTAGAGCTTGTCATACTAAGCAAAGTAAGTCAGAAAAAGAAAGGCAAATCCTATATGATATCACTTATATGTAGAATCTAAAATATGAACAAAATGAACAAATCTACAAAACAAAAACATTAACAGATGTAGATAATAGACTTTTGATTGCCAAAGGTGAGGCAAGTGGGGGAAGAAATTATTGGAAGTTTGAGGTTGGCAGATACAAACTATTATATATATGATGGATTAAACAACAGGGCTCTACTGTATAGCACAGGGAACAATATTTACTATCTTGTGATAAACCATAATGGAAAAGAATACAAAAAGAGAGAGAGAGAGAGAGAGAGAGAGAGAGTTGCTCTAAAGCAGATCACTGTCCCAAGTGAAATAGTTTTATATAGGCTTCCCATGTGGCACTACTGGTAAAGAACCTGCCTGCCAATGCAGGAAAAGTAAGAGAAGAGGGTTTAATCCCTGGGTTGGGAAGATACCCTGGAAAAGGGCATGGCAACCCACTCTAGTATATTACCTGGAGAATCCCATAGAGAGAAGAACCTGATGGGCTACAAGTTCCATAGGGTCACAGAGAGTCAGACATGACTATATATATATATAACTTTGCTGTTTAGAAGAAAATGTTAGCACATATTATAAATCAACCATACTTCAAAAAGAAAGATGACAAATCTGACCTCCAATAGATCCTTATTTTATACTAATTTTACTACTTTAGTATATTAAATGACACCAGATTGTGGTCATGGCCATAAGTCACTGACAAAAAATTACAGAGAAAGGATGGCACCCCATTTCCAGGAAAACCCTGCCTCTTTCCCAGAAAACTTACTTATGCCTTCCCATCATTAGTCTCATTGCTATCTGCATTGCCCTGCTATTGTCCTTACTCCTTAAAAGCAAATTCCTCCCTTCATTAAGGTGAGAAGTTCTTTTGTGACCTATGATGCCACTTCTCCATTCTTTGGCCATTGAATAAAGCTTGAGTTGCTTTAATCTCAGCTTCAGTTTTGTTTTTGGCTGTATAAACTGGAATCAAAAATAACCATTCCATCAAGACAGAGGGCTTCAGCCAGGCTGAGGCCCAAGAGAGGTCCATAGAACTAAATTCAGTAACATTGAAAAACATAATTTCTTACAAAATTAACCATACTCTGATTATATAATCCAATAGTCACACTCCTAGGCATTTATACGAGTTTAAAATTTATGCCTACAACAATAAAAAAAAGTCCATATATCAACTTTACTTATAACTCATAATTGCCAAAATTTAGGAGCAACCAAGACATCTTTCAATAGATGAATGGATCAATAATCTGTAGTTCACCCAAACTATAGAATATTAGCCAGCATTTTAAAAGAAATGAGTTTATTAACCATTAAAAGACATGGAAGAAATTTGAAAGTACACTGCTAATTGAAAACAAGTAATCTGAAAAGATGGTATAGTGTATTATTTCAACTGTATGACATTCTGGAAAAGGAAAAATTGTGGAGACAGTAAAAAGATCAGTAGTTGCCAAGGGTTGGGGATAGAGAGATAAGGATGAATAAATGTATTTCAGGACATAAACATGGTGGTAAAACATATATGATTCTGTAATAATCAATATATGACATTATACATTTTTTCAAACCCAAAGAATTGTGCAACACAAAGAGTAAACTCTAATGCACACTATGAACTCTTATTTATAATCATCTGTCAGTCTTGGTTTATCAGTTTGTTTTGCCAACAATTTTAGTTTGATTTTAAGTTCAAAGAATTTGTTAACAAAAGAAACCACTTGCTACTTACAATTTTTTTTATTTTTATAGAAACATTTTTATAGAAGATCATTTGATTTAATTTAAATAGTTATTAAAATAAAAAGAAGAAACAACTGAAGTAATAGTGTATATACACACCAAATTGGGCTGACAACCTACAGGCAGTCTTGAACAGCTCTGGGAAGAGCAATCTGGAGTCCCAGTTGGGTAAAGGGTGAAACTTCAAATTGCAGTTTTGGAAGTGCCTGCTTGATAACTCCAGGCCACAGACTGATACAACCATCTTTTGCATGCGAAAATACACTTCTGATTTAGTTTTTAAAAGGCTGCTTGTTTTATTTTGTGAGTCATAAGACTTCTTAAGCCCTGTGGAGGAGGGATAGGGATGCTGACCAGGCCTTCAGGGCTTCAGAGATTCCAAGATTCACTGCTTTTCTTATCTAAAATGCCAGCTGAATTGCCCTGCCTGCAGGCAGTGCAACCTTGGCAGTGTCCAGGAAGGTAAGAAGCTGTTGAAGGGCCTGCTCTCCTACTTCTGAAGCCTGAGTAAGACTTCCTCCATTTAAATTTTTCTAACACAATTCTAGCAAATGAGCCACAATTAAGCAAGCTGATGAAAATAAGAGGAATTGTGTCAGAAGGATAAAAGGAAGGAACTCCTTATACTTTCCATGCAATTTTTCTGTAAACCTAAAAATTTCTCTAAAAAATAAATTTATTGAAAGATCAGAAGCAAAGCTAGAATTTGAACCCAAGTCTGTCTGATATGAAAAACCTATGTTCAGAAAGACACCAACAGAGCACTTGGAGTTATAGCAAAAATGGAAGTAAGTTTTCCCCAGATGGGAAATGGGATATTAGATATTTGGCCTCATTGAAAGCAGCTTTCCTCTGCAATAACAGTGATGTGAAGAGTGAATAAACATCCATTAAATAGATTTCAAAGAAAAATTAAAAAAAATCCACATACATCCTTCTAGAATATAAAAGATGGAACACCTCTCAACCCATTTTATGAAGACAGCATTACTCTGATTCTAAGAGCAGACAAAATCATTTCAAGACCAAAAAATCTCCAAAAAAGAAGTTTTGTATTTCAAGTGAACATAAAATTTCCTATTTTTCCCTACAAATGTTTAGCCACAGCTCAAAAAGCCCTTCCGATTTGGACTCATGTGTGAATTCACAACAAAATTAACTAAATTACCAAAAAAGAAGCCAGGAGAAGTAGTTACAGTGGACTAAGAGTGCTGCCTACCATATCAGTAAATAAAAGGTGTCACAAACATCAGTGACTGTGGCCACTCCTGAGAGAGGGATCTCAAGCTGCAAACGAGAAATGTCTGCCATCTAGCAGTCATCAGACTATAGCCCCCCACAGCGGTGCAGCTTGAGGAAACTCAGGATGAGAAACACAGCATGCTGGCCCTGGACAGCTGAGGTGAATATCAAAGGAATGTTTTCAGTGAGCCAAGCCTCTTGCATATCCCACCTAGAAAATGGGATTTTCTTATGGCTCAGGGGTAAAGAATATGCCTGCCAATGAAGGAGATACAGGAGACACAGGTTAGAGCCTTGTGTCAGAAAACTCCCCTGGAAAAGTGAATGGCAGTCCACGCAGTATTCTTTCTTGGAAATTCCATGGACAGAGGAGCTTGGCTAGTGGCAGCCCATGGGGTCACAAAGAGTCAGACACAACTGCGCACACATGCATGCATACCTGGAAAGCACTAAATTCTTGAGACACGGTTTTATTTAATTAAAAGTAATCTTTTGAAGTTTCAGCTGCCTGTCCTTTTTTTGTAAAAAACCCTGTATATCTTGGCTCCTTGCCTCCTCCTTGTCTAAGGGTTATTTAAGATGTTGTCTCCTGGGTTTATCTATCAAATAAAACATAACTCTAAAATTTAGGTTGGACATTTTTTTGTTTCAGTTGATGCAACAATGATGGCTTCAATAAGACCTGCTAGTTCTAAAGTTGTGAGAGCAATAAAACGTGAAACATAAACCTGTTATACCCCAGACCAAAAGACAACAGCATTGAGAAAAAGGACTTCCTGTTAACAAGCCATAAAGAACACTCTTGTAACATTGTCTTCAGGTGAAGAAATTTATTGATGATAAAGACATATTTGGGTTTAACACCGTAAGCCAATCAACTTTCCTACTAATGGCTTAATTTTGGGGTTGGTAGCCTAGTGCCTAGGAATTTATTCTGAATCCCATTTCTTTTTTCTGAAGAAATTGAAGAACATTAATAGCAATAACTTCTTTTTTTCATATGAACTTCAAAATCTCAGAGAAACTATACAACACAAAAAGTACAAATGTATATGACACTATAAGATATTTATTATTGAATCATAAATTCAGTCCATTTCAGTCGCTCAATAGTCTCTGAATCTTCGCAACCCCATGAATTGCACAACGCCAGGCCTCCCTGTTCATCACCAACTCCCAGAGTTTACTCAGACTCATGTCCATTGAGTCAGTGATGCCATCCAGCCATCTCATCCTCTGTCACCTGCTTCTTCTGCCTCCAATCCCTCTCAGCATCAGAGTCTTTTCCAGTGAGTCAGCTCTTCACATGAGGTAGCCAAAGTTCTGGAGTTTCAGCTTTAGAATCATTCCTTCCAAAGAAATCCCAGGGTTCAACTCCTTCAGAATGGACTGGCTGGATCTCCTTGCAGTCCAAGGGACTCTTAAGGGTCTTCTCCAACACCACAGTTCAAAAGCATCAATTCTTTGGTGCTCAGCCTTCTTCACAGTCCAACACTCACATCCATACATGACCACAGGGAAAATCATAGCCTTGACCAGACGGATCTTAGTCAGCAAAGTAATGTCTCTTCTTTTGAATATGCTATCAAGGTTGGTCATAACTTTTCTTCCAAGGAGTAAGCATCTTTTAATTTCACAGCTACAGTCACCATCGGCAGTGATTTTGGAGCCCAAAGAAATAAAGTCTGACATTGTTTCCACTGTTTCCTCATCTATTTCCATGAAGTGATGAGACTGGATGCCATGATCTTCATTTTCTGAATGTTGAGCTTTAACCCAACTTTTTCACTCTCCTCTTTCACTTTCATCAAGAGACTTTTTAGTTCCTCTTCACTTTCTGCCATAAGGGTGGTGTCATCTGCATATCTGAGGTTAATAGTAATGAATAAAAACTCCTTTTAACAGTTTACTAAGTTAAATGAAAAAAAAATATATGAATTGTCAGCATTTATGTTCCTCTGAGAAAAGAGATGGCAAGGATGAACATCAACATTCTAGGAATCAGTGGCCTGAAATGGACTGGAAAGGATAAATTTAATTCAGATGACCTTTATATCTACTACTGTGGGCAGGAATCCCTCAGAAGAAATGGAGTAGCCATCATGGTCAACAAAAGAGTCCAAAATGCAGTACTTGGATGCAATCTCAAAAAAGACAGAATGATCTCTGTTCATCTCTAAGACAAACCATTCAATATCTTAGTTATCCAAGTCTATGCCTCAATCAGTAGCACTGAAGAAGCTGAAGTTGAACAGTTTTATGAAGATGTACAATACCTTTTAGAACTAACACCCCAAAAAGATGTCATTTTCATTATAGGGGACTGGAATGCAAAAGTAGGAAGTCAAGAAACACCTGGAGTAACAGGCAAATTTGGCCTTGGAATGCGGAATGAAGCAGGGCAAAGACTAATAGGGTTTTGCCAATAAAATGCACTGGTCATAGCAAACACCCTCTTCCAACAACACAGGAGAAGACTCTACATATGGACATCACCAGTTGGTCAACACCAAAGTCAGATTGATTATATTTTTTGCAGCCAAAGATATAGAAGCTCTATGAAGTCAACAAAAACAAGACCAGGAGCTGACTGTGGCTCAGATCATGAACTTCTTATTAACAAAATCAGACTTAAATTGAAGAAAGTAGGAAAAACTGCTAGACCATTCAGATATGACCTAAATCAAATGCCTTATCATTATACAGTGGAAGTGATAAAGTGCCTGATGAACTCCGGAATGAGGTTCGTGACATTGTACAGGAGACAGGGATCAAGACCATCCCCATGGAAAAGAAATGCAAAAAAGAAAAATGGCTGTCTGAGGAGGCCTTACAAATAGCTGTGAAAAGAAGAGAGGCGAAATGCAAAGGAGAAAAGGAAAGATATAAGCATCTGAATGCAGAGTTCCAGCGAATAGCAAGAAGAGATAAGAAAGCCTTCTTCCATGATCAATGCAAAGAAATAGAGGAAAAGAACAGAATGGGAAAGACTACAGATCTCTTCAAGAAAATTAGAAATACCAAGGGAACATTTCATGCAAAGATGGGCTTGATAAAGGACAGAAATGGTATGGATCTAACAGAAGCAGAAGATATTAAGAAGAAGTGGCAAGAATACACAGAAGAACTGTACAGAAAAATTATTCAGGACCCAGATAATCATGATGATATGATCACTAATCTAGAGCCAGACATCTTGGAATGTGAAGTCAAGTGGGCCTTAGAAAGCATCACTACAATCAAAGCTAGTGGAGGTGATGGCATTCCAGTTGAGCTGTTTCAAATCCTGAAAGATGATGCTGTGAAAATGCTGCACTCAATATGCCAGCAAATTTGGAAAACTCAGCAGTGGCCACAGGACTGGAAAAGGTCAGTTTTCATTCCAATTCCAAAGAAAGGCAGTGCCAAAGAATGCTCAAACCATGGCACAGTTCCACTCATCTCACATGCTAGTAAAGTAATGCTCTAAATTATCCAAGCCAGGCTTCAGCAATATGTGAACCGTGAATTCCTTGATGTTCAAGCTGATTTTAGAAAAGGCAGAGGATTACGCTGTTAGTGGGAATGCAAACTAGTACAGCCACTATGCAGAACAGTGTGGAGATTTTTTAAAAAACTGCAATTAAAATTGCCTTATGATGCAGCAATCCCACTACTGGGCATACACATCAAGGAAACCAGAATTGAAAGAGACACATGTACCCCAATCTTCGTTGCAGCACTGTTTATAATAGCCAGGACATGAAAACAACCTAGATGTCCAACAGCAGATGAATGGATAAGAAAGGTGTGGTACATATACACAATGGAGTACTACTCAGCCATTAAAAAGAATACATTTGAATCAGTTTTAATGAGATGGATGAAGCTGGAGCTGATTATACAGAGTGAAGTAAGCCAGAAAGAAAAACACCAATACAGTATACAGACACATACGTATGGAATTTAGAAAGATAGTAATGATGACCCTGTATGTGAGACAGCAAGAGAGACACAGATGTATAGAATGGACTTTTGGACTCTGAGGGAGAGGGAGAGAGAGAAGGAGAAGGTGGGATGATTTGGGAGAATGACATTGAAATATGTATATTATCATATACATATACATATCACAGACAGGGACACAGTTCCCCATGGAAGGTACAGCAACTAGGAGCTTGAGTTTAAGGATTGTGGAGCAATCCCAGGGTGAGGGCTGCTGTTGACTGTGGAAAGATAGATCAAGGGGATGTGAGGGAGGGGATTTTGGTGAGAAATGCCTATGGAGGAAAGCCAGGAAGCTGTGGAAGCAAGATGATACTTCTGAGTCACATGTAAGGGGTGGAGCCATCAACATAATCTCTCTCTATCCACACACAAGATTGGCAGCTGATGCACTAAACTATTGAGTAAGACCCAGCCAAGAATGCTCCTTCAAGTGCCTGATGCACCAATCTAGAATAGGACCCCAGCCAGGGGGGAGCTCCTCTATGTGCCCATGCACTGAGCAACAGAGAAGGACCCCAGGCAAGGGAGCCGTCTAAGTGCCTGAATGGGTAGAGCTACAATAAAGACCGGCCAAAGAGGCCTTCTGATTGCGAGCTACAAGAGGCTTAAAAAAAGACTGATAGGGTCATAGTTCCTGCAGTGGAGACAGTCCATGTCCCTGCACATTTGTTGCCAACAAGGTCCCTGAAAGAGAAGCAGCTGTGCCACCTTCACACTCAACTTTCATTGGAACAAAGCTGCCACAGGCAAAAATAAATAAATAAATAAATAATAATAATAATAATAATGTGTCTATCATGCAGGGTCATTTCAGTAGTGTCTGACTCTGCGACCCTGTAGACGGTGGCCTGCCAGACTTCCCTGTCAGGGAAATGGTTCTCCAGGCAAGAATACTAGGGCATATTGGCCAATATTGGTTTTCATACCTTTCTAGAGCACTATATTTCTTGCTGCCTTAGCCACCAGCTCCCCTGAGTGCTACCAGAACTCCTGCAACACAAGCAGCGGCACCACCTCCACCACTGCCCCTAAAAGGGGCAAACACAAGCCCACCAGGGTAGCCTCAGGAGCAAACCCCAGGGACAACACACATGGAGAGGTGGAAATAAAATCACAATTGAAACCCAGGGACAGTGTGGTTAAGGAAGAAAACCCTAAACCTTCCCATCAGCTGAAGAAGCAGCAAATTAAATTCACATGGCCAACTAGGCAGACTCCATGTCTATGGGATGTATAAAATGACACTGAGAGCTCCCACAAAAGAAAAATGCTAGTTCTGATAGCTGTGGACATTGGAAGTAAGAACACACAGGACTAGGATCAGATTTGAATCTGAGCTGCCCTCACAACAGGTCTAGAGATCAACACAGTATTAAAGTGTATCCTAGGTCGATGAGATGGATTGTGTCTCCCAGTGAGGAAAAGGACTCTAACAGCAGTGATTCAAGAAAAACATTTACTATTCTTAAGTTTGGACTTTGTTTTGTAGAATCTTCTTCTTCTTCTTCTTCTTCTTCTTCTTCTTCTTCTTCTTCTTCTTCTTCTTCTTCTTCTAATTTTCTCACCCCTCTGTTATACTTGTCAATTTTATTGGCACTATGAAATCTAATTAACCTTTTGAGCTTTTTTTTTTCTTTCAGTCACATTTTTTATTGCTTTTATAAATGTCTGCCTTTGTTGGACTTTTGCAGTTCTGATGAGTTTTTCTCTTTTTTATAATTTTAATTTTTTAAAGCCCAATATATTTTTCTACATTTATTTCTTTGTTTGCCTTTCCTATGTTCCTTTCCCATTACACTTAATCTTTAATGTATAGAAATCTTCTTTATCTGCCTCTATTTAAACTTGCACATCTATTCTTTTTGTTGTTGTTATTCTTTCCTTTCCTGTCAACATATTTGTTAGTTTTATTTTCATTGCTTTATTCCCAGGTTGGCACCTTACTTTAGTTTTGTTTTCCAGTTTGCACTTTAGTTAGTTTTGTTCTTAACTGGTAAATATAATTTTTTATTTCCTTTCTTCAACAGGTCAATCTACTGTGCTTTATTTTGTTTAATTATTTTGACTTTGCTTATGGGTGTATATGTATATGTGTATATCCCATTATTTTAATGATTATTTGCCTGATTTTGTAATGGCCATTTGTCTGGGATTCCTCTTTGGTTTCTCTTTTTTATATATTTGCTTTAATCTTACTTAATGCCATAACAAACCACTTGTGGAACCTTTGTTCCTATGAGAAATCAAACCCTGAGCCTTTGGAGTGGGAGCACTGACTCCAGGATCCTAGACTACCAGAGAACTAACCCTAGAGAGTAACAAACAGTGAGAACTCGCACAAAGGAAACAACCTGAATACAAGTCCTGGCATCACCCATCAACGCCCTGTGCAGGATGCCTCATCTTAACAACAAATAAAACAAAAATACAAACCAAATCATCAGCAGACAGGATTACCATCTCACATGGCCTTGCCTGTCAAAAGGAAAAAAAAAAAAAAACAACTCAGTACAAATCTCACCCTATCTGAAGCTTACACAAACCACTGGACCAAACTGAGAAGGGCAGAAACTAAAAGGAAGAAAGAATTCAGTCTTGAATCCTGGGGAAAAGGAGACCTCAAACACAATAAGTTAAATATATATATAATGAAAAGGCAGAGAAACACTACACAAATGAAGGAACAAGCTAGAAATACAAAAGTCCAAATAAATGAAGAGAAATTAGACAAACTACCTGAAAAAGAAGTCAGAATAATGATAGTAAAGGTGATCAAAAGCCTTGAAAACAAAATAAAGAAAATGCAAGAATCAATTAACAAAGACATAAAATAATTAAAGAATAAGCATACAGAGGTAAACAGCACAATTACTGAAATAAAAAATACTCTAGAAGGAATCAGTAGCAGAATATCTGAAGTAGAAGAAGGAATCAGTGTACTGGTAGATAAAATGATGGAAATAACTTCTGAAGAGCAGAATAAAGTAAAAAGAATGAAAAAACCTGAATATAGTTTCAGAGACCTCTGGGACAATATCAAATGCACCAATATTAAATTATAAGGGTCTCAGAAGAAAAAGAGAAAAATAAAGGGTATGAGAAAATTTTTGAAGAGATTATAGTGAAAAATTTCCCCAACATGGAAAGAGATACAGTCAGTTATATACAAGAGGCTCAAAGAGGTGCAGACAGAAAAAAAAAAAAAAAAAAAAAAAAAAAAAAAAAAAAAAAAAAAAAAAACAAGAAGAAACACGTCAAGACACGTACTATTCAAACTAACAAAGACTAAACACAAAGAAAGAATATTAAAAGCAGCAAGGGAGAAGAAACAAGTAATATACAAGGGAAACCCCATACACTTAATAGCAGATGTTTCAGCAGAAACTGTAGGCCAGAAGACAATGGCAGGATATATTTAAAGAACTGAAAGGGAAATTTTTACAATCAAGATTACTGTCCCCATCAAGGATCTCATTAAAAATTGATGGAGAAATCAAAAGCTTTTCAGACAAGCAAAAGTTAAGAGAATCCAGTACCACCAAACCAGCTTTGTTTTTTCCTGTGGTCATGTATGGATGTGAGAGTTGGACTGTGAAGAAGGCTGAGCACCGAAGAATTGATGGTTTTGAACTGTGGTGTTAGAGAAGACTCTTGAGAGTCCGTTGGACTGCAAGGAGATCCAACCGGTCCATTCTGAAGGAGATCAGCCCTGGGATTTCTTTGGAAGGAATGATGCTAACTCCAGTACTTTGGCCACCTCATGTGAAGAGTTAACTCATTGGAAAGGACTCTGATGCTGGGAGGGATTGGGGGCAGGGGGAGAAGGGGATGACCAAGGATGAGATAAATGGCTGGATGGCATCACTGACTTGATGGACGTGAGACTGAGTGAACTCCAGGAGTTGGTGATGTACAGGGAGGCCTGGCATGCTGCAATTCATGGGGTCGCAAAGAGTCGGACACGACTGAGTGACTTAACTGAACTGAAACTAGCTTTACAACAAATGTTAAAAGGACTTATACAATCAAGAAATTTAAAAAAAATCTATAAAATCAACTCCAATCAGTAAAGACAATGGCAATAGGAATATATATAGAGAGAGCTATTTTAAATGTAAGTGGATTTTAAATGCCTCAACCAAAAGATACAGATTGGCTGAATGGTTACAAAAACAGGAACCCACATATATGTTGTTTACAAGAAATACACTTCAGACCTAAAGACATTTATAGACTGAAAGTGAGAGAGTGGAAAATTATATTCCATCTGAATAGGAATAAAAATAAAACTGAAGTAGCATTCCTCACAACAGAAAATAATAGACCTTAAAATGAAGACTACTTCAAAAGATAAAGAAGGCACTACATAATGATCAAATTGTCAATCCATGAGGAAAACATAACAATTGTAAATAACTATGCACCCAACATAGGTGCACCTCAACACAGGAGACAAACACTATCAGACATAAAAGGAGCAATTGACAGTAACACAATAATAGTAGGAGACTATAACACCCCACTCACACCAATGGACAGATCATCAAACCACAAAATTAATAAGGAAATACAAGTCTTATCTGATACCTTGATGAGATGGATCTCATCGATATCTTCAAGACATTGCATGCAAATTCAGAATACATCTCCTGCACAAGCACACATGAAACACTCACACATGCAGAATGCACCTCCTTCTCAAGCACACATGGAACATTCTCCAAGATAGACCACACCTTGGGTCAAACCTCAGTAAATTTAAGAAAACTGAAATTGTGTCAAGCACCTTCTCCAACTAAAATGCTATAGGACTATATATTAATTACAAGGGGAAAAAAAACTGCAGTAAACTCAAATGTATGGAGATTAAACAGATGTTTCTAAATAACAAACAGGTTACTGAAGAAATCAAAAGGGAAATTAAAAAAAAAATTTGGAAACAAATGACAATGAAAACATGACAACTCAAAACCTATGGGATGCAGCAAAAGCAGTTATAAGAGAGAAGATTATAGCAATAAAATCCAATCTCAAGAAACAAGAAAAACATTGAATAGACCACCTAACTTTACACCTGAAAGAACTGGAAAATTAAGAACAACAAAATAATAATTTTGTTGAAGAACAACAAGAATAACTCAATATTAGTAGTGAGAAAGAAATCATAAAGATCTGAGCAGAAAGAAATGAAAAAGAAATGAACAAAACAATAGTAAAGATTAATAAAACTAAAAGCTAGTTCTTTGAGAAGATAAACAAAATTGACAAATCTTTAGCCAGACTCATCAAGAAAGAAAGAGAGACTCAAATCCACAAAATTACAAATGAAAAAAGGCAGGTTTCAACAGACAATGTAGAAATACAAAGAATTATGAGACTATTCCCTGGTGGCTCAGAGGTTAAAGTGTCTGCCTGCAATGAAGGAGACCTGGGTTCGATCCCTGGGTCAGGAAGATTCCCTGGAGAAGGAAATGGCAACCCACTCTAGTATTCTTGCCTGGAGAATCCCATGGATGGAGGAGCCTGGTGGGCTACAGTCCACGGGGTCGCAAAGAGTCGGACACGACTGAGTGACTTCACTTTCATATGGCAATAAAACATATAACTTGGAAGAAATGGATAGATTCTTTAAAATGTTCAAGCTTCCAAGACTGAACCAGGAAGAAACAGAAATTATGAACAACCCAATTACAAGTGCTGAAATTGAAGCTGTGATCAAAAGTTTCCCCAAAAAAACAGAAGCCCAGGACTAGATGGCTTCACAGAAGAATTATGTCAACCATTTAGTGAAGAGTTAATGCCTATTCTTCTAAAACTCTTTTGAAAACTTGAAGAAGAAGCACTTCCAAACTCATCCTACGAGGCTATCATCCTGATAACAAAACCAGAAAAAGACAACACATAATAACTAAAAGCCAAAACCACTGATAAACATAGATGTGAAAATCCTTAACAAAATTTTAGCAAACAGAATTTAGCAACACATCATAAAGCTCATACACCATGATTAAGTTGGTTTTATTACAGGGATGCTAGGATTCTTAATATACACGAATCAATCAGTGTGGTACACCATATCAACAAATTGAAAGATAAAAATCATATGACAATCTCAATATATGCAGAAATATTCCTTGACAAAATTCAGCACACATTTATGATGAAAGCATCTGCCTGCAAAGTGGGAGACCTGGGTTCTATCCCTGGGTCAAGAAGATCCCCTGGAGAAAGAAATGGCAACCCACTCCAGTATTCTTGCCTGGAGAATCCCATGGACAGAGGAGCATGATGGGCTACAGTCTACGGGTTCGCAAGAGTCGGACACGGCTGAGCAACTTCACTTTCACTTCACTATGATTGAAACTGTTCAAAAAATAGGTAGAAGGAACCTACCTCAATGTAGTAAAGGCCATATAAGATGAGACCACAGCAAATATTATTTTCAATGGTGAAAAAATGAAAACATTCCTCCTAAGATTAGGAAGAAGACAAGGGTGCCCACTTTCACCACTATTCAACATAGTTCTGGGAGTCCTAGCTACAACAATCAGAGAAGAAAAAGAAATACAAGGAATCCAAATAGGAAAAGAAGGTGTAAAGCTCTCACTGTTTGCAGGTGACATGATACTGTACATAGAAAACCCTAAATATAGTATCAGAAAGTTACTAGAGCTAAGCAGTAAATTTAGTAAAGTAGCAGGATACAAAATCAACACACAGAAATCACTTTCATTTCTATATACGAACAATGAAAATTCAGAAATATAAATTAAGGAATCAATCCCATTTACCATTGCAACAAAAATAAAAACAAAAATCTAGGAATAAACTTACCTAAAAATACAAAATAACTGTACACAAAAAATTATAAGACACTAATGAAAGAAGTCAAAGATGACATAAACAGATGGAGAGATATTCCATGTTCCTCGGTAGGAAGGATAAATATTGTGAGAATGACTATACTACCAAACGTAATTTACAGGTTCAATATGATCCCTCTCGAATGACCAATGGCATTTTTAACAGAACTAGAACAAAAGATTTCACAATCTTTTATATTTTCACGAAAATATAAAAGATCTCAAATAGCCAAAGCATTCAACCTTCCTGACTACTCATTATACTACACAGCTACAGTCATGAAGACAGTATGGCACTGGCATAAAAACAGAAATCTAGACCAATGAAACAAGATAGAAAGCACACAAATAAACCCATGCACCTATGAGTCCCTTATTTTTGACAAAGGATGCACGAATATACAGTGGGGACACAAACAGCCTCTTCAATAAATAGTGCTGGGACTACTGAACAGCTACATGCTAAAGAATGGAATTAGAGCACTTCCTAACATTATATACAAATATAAAGTCAAAATGGACTAAAGACCTAAGTGTAAAACCAGAAACTATAAAACTCTTAGAGGAAAACATAGGTAGAATACTCAGTGACATAAATCAAAGCAAGGTCCTCTATGACCCACCTCCTGGAGTAACAGAAATAAAAACAAAAGTAAACAAATGAGACTTGAATAAATCTAAAAGCTTTCACACAGCAAAGGAAACTATAAGCAAGGTGAAAAGAGAATCCTCACAATGGGTGAAAGTAATAGCAAATGAAACAATTGCAAAGGATTAAATTCCAAAATATACAAGCAGCTCATACAACTCAATACCAGGAAAACAAACAACCCAATCAAAAAAATGGGGGAAAAAAAAAAAAAACACTAAACAGAAATTTCTCCAAAGAAGACATACAGATTGCTAACAAACAAAAGAAAAAATGATCAACATTGCTCATTAGAGAAATGCAAATAAAAACTACAATGTGATATCACCTCACACCAGCCAGAATGGCCATTATCAAAAATTCTATAAACAATAAATGCTGGAGAGGGTGTGGAGGAAATGGAATGTTTTTGCACTATTGTTGGGAATATAAATTGATACAACCACTTTGTAAGACAGTATGGAGATTCCTTATAAACTATGAATAAAAGTACCACATGGCATAGCAATCCCACTCCTGGCATATACCTTGAGGAAACTAAAATGGAAAAAGACAAATGTTCACTGAAGCACGATTTACAATAACTATAACATGGAAGCAGCCTAGATATCCATTTACAGGTGAATGGATAAAGAAGTTGTTGTACGTATACAAAATGGAATATTACTCAGGCATGAACACGAAAACATTTGAAAACATGGTGTTCTGATTTGGTAGATTTGGGAGATCTGATGAGGTAGATGAATCTAGAATCTATTATACAGAGTCAAGTCAGTCAGAAAGAGAAAGATAAATATTATATTCTAACACATATATATAGTATCTAGAATAATGGTACTGAAGAATTTATTTACAAGGCAACAAAGGAGAAACAGACCTAGATTATAGACATGGGGAGAAAGGAGGAGAGGGAGAGATGAATGGAAAGAGTAACATGGAAACTTACATTATCATATATAAAATAGACAACCAACAGAAATTTGCTGTATAGCTCAGGAAACTCAAACAGCGACCTTGTGTCAACCTAGAGGGGTAGGATGGGGAGGGAGATGGGAGGAAGGTTCAAAAGATAGGGAAGATATGTATACTTATGCCTGATTCATGTTGCAGTTTGAAAGATAACAGCAAAATTCTGTAAAACAATTATCTTTCTATAGAAAATAAACTAAAGATAAAAATAAAAGAGGTTCTTCAGTTCCTTTTAACTTTTTGCCCTAAGTGTGGTGTCATTTGCATATGTAAGGTTAGGATATTTCTCCTGGCAATCTTGATTTCACCTTGTGCTTCATTCAACTCAGCATTTTGAGTAATGTTCTCTGTATATAAATTAAATAAGCAGGGTGACAATATACAACCTTGAAATATTCCTTTCCCAATTTGGAACCAGTCCATTGTTTCAGGTCTGATTTTAACTACTGCTTCTTGACCTGCATACAGGTTTCTCAGAAGGCAGGTAAGGTGTTCTGATATTCCCATCTCTTTCAGAGTTTTCCTGTTTGTTGTGGAAAGCAAACTATAATTCATAACTATTTGATTTAGAGCAATTTCTAAAGACATATATCTTAAAGAAATCTTAGACCAAAAAATGACACCTTGCTTCATTAACCAAAACCACACAGTGTTAGGTGTTCTAAAATTTTCCCAGAGAAATATTGTTATTATTGATAGAATATTCAAAATATAGAATCAAGTACTAAGAGAAGGTGAAGTAAAATCTCTGGAGTTTGGAAAACTTTCAAGGCCACTGACATTTGCAGTTCATTATTTTTCTAACCTTCAATAATATAATTTAAATTGTTATATAATTAAATTGTGATGTCATATATAAATTATAATACAATATATAAAATTAAAATATGCTTAAAATTGGTTAAGCAAAGGCAAATCAATTAAAAAAATATATATCTTTCCATTGCCTTATGTTTGAATTTCAGACATTCATTGTAAAAGTCCTTCTAAGACATAATTAAT
The DNA here is from genome assembly GCA_006408675.1 of Madoqua kirkii. Taxonomy (NCBI): domain Eukaryota; kingdom Metazoa; phylum Chordata; class Mammalia; order Artiodactyla; family Bovidae; genus Madoqua; species Madoqua kirkii. Next base: position 8,950 of record SJYC01124478.1, on the reverse strand, counting down.
ATTATATTTGAAGATTCAAGAAATGCCACATTAAAAGGAAAAAGCTATGCCTAATCGGCTGGCATATTTATTTACTTAGTGTGTACCTCCATAAGGATAAGACTGGACCTCAGGGAATGGAGTGCAATAGAAAACAGAGCTACAACTAGGTGAGTCTCATGCAAACATGGGTCTACACACTAATCTCCCAGATGCAAAGCCTAAATGGCTTGCTTGTGGTAATACAAGTAGCTTTTGACAGAAAAGAGCTCTCTACAGGAGGCAATCTTTTACCTTAACCTTAAACCATTTATTCCCAGCTATATTTATCTCTGGCTCAAACATAACTTTCAAATTTTTAAATCATACAATGCTTTGTATAACTCGTTAGCTCTTTCCATAGTTCAAAGAGGTAGAAATGAAAAAATAGTATAGCAAGTGCCTATATACAAATAAGTTCCATTTCAAGAGTGTATTCATAATTCAATTTGTTTGTAGTGCAAGAAAGTTAACCTAGGTAACAACTAGGCAAACTTTTTCTTCCAAAAACACAAGAAATGACTCTACACAAGAACATCACCAAGTGATCAATACCTAATTCACTGATTATGCTTAACCAATTTTAAGCATATTTTAATTTTATATATTGTATTATAATTTATATATGATACCTTGATTTAAGTATATAACAGCTTCACTGCAGCTGAAGATGGAGAAGCTCTATACAATCAACAAAATATACAATGAGCAAAAACAAGACCAGGAGCTGACTGTGGTTCAGATCATGAACACTTTATTGAAAAATTCAGACTTAAAGAAAGCACAGAATATGACTAGAACATTCAAATATGATCTGAATCAAACCCCCAATGATTACATGTGGAAGTGAAAAATAGATTCAAGGGATTAGATCTGGTAGATAGAGTACCTGAAGAACTATGGATGGAGGTTCATGATATTATACAAGGAACAATGATCAAAACCATCCCAAGAAAAAGAAATGAAAACAGGCAAAACAGTTGCCTGAAGAGGACTTGCAAATAGCTTAGAAAAGAAGATAAGTGGAAAGTAATGGAGAAAAGGAAAGATATATCCATCTGAATGCAGGGTTCCAAAGAATAGCAAGGGGAGATAAAGCACTCCTAAGTGATCAGTGCAAATAGAGAAAAAGAATATAGTGAGAAAGACTAGAGATCTCTTCAAGAAAGCTGAGATAACAAGGGAAAATTTTATACAAAAATGGTCACAATTAAGGACAGAAATGTTAAAGACCTAACAAAAGCAGAAAATATTAAGAAGGGATGAAAAGAATACACAGGAGAACTGACCAAAAAAGATCTTAAGACTCAGAAAACCGTGATGATGCAGACACTTACCTAGAGCCAGATATCCTGTACTGTGAAGTCAAATATGCTTTAGGAAGCATCACTATGAACAAAGCTAGTGGAGGTGATGGAGTTCCAGCTGAGCTATATCAAAACCTAATAGATGATGCTGTGAAAGTGCTGCACTCAATATGCAAGCAAATCTGGAAAACTCAGCAGTGGCCACAGGGCTGGAATAGATCAGTTTTCATTCCAATCCTAAAGAAAAGCAATGACAAAGAATGTTCAAACTATCACACAATTGTACTTATTTCACACTCTAGCAAAGTAATGCTCAAAATTCTGCAAGTTAGGCTTCAACAGTGTATGAACCAAAAACTTCCAAATGTTCAAGCTGGATTTAGAAAAAGCAAAGGAACCAGAAATCAAATTGCCAACATTCCCTGGGTCATAGAAAAAGCAAGAGAATTCCAGAAAAACGTCTGCTTCAATGACTATGCTAAAGTCTTTGTGTGGTTCACAAAAAAACTATAGAAAATTGTTAAAGTGATAGGAATACCAGACCACCTTACCTGCCTCTTGAGAGATCTGTATGCAGGTCAAGAAGCAACAGTTAAGGACGTGAACAACAGAGTGGTTCTAAATTGGGAAAGGAATAATTCAAGGCGGTATATTGTCATTCTGCTTATTTAATTCTATGCAGATTACATCATGCCTAATGGAGATCTGGATGAAGCACAAGCTGGAATCAAGACTGCAGAGAGAAATATCAATAATCTCAGATATGCAGATGATAACACACTTATGGAGAAAGAGAAGAGGAACTGAAAAATCATTTGATGAAGGTGAAAGAGGAGAGTCAAAAAGCTGGGTTAAAACTCAACATTCAGAAAACTAAGAATATGGCATTAGGTCTGGTCCCTTCATGGAAAATAGATAAGGAAGCATTGGAAACAGTCAGAAATTTTATCTTCTTGGACTCCAAAATCACTGCAGATGTTGTCTGCAGCTGTGAAATTAATAGACCCTTACTACTTGGAAGAAAATCTGTGGCCAACCTAGACAGCATATTCAAAAGCAGATACATTACTTTGTTTACAAAGATCCATCTTGCCAAAGTGATGGTTTTCCAGTGGTCATGTATGGATGTGAGAGTTGGACTATAAAGAAAGCTGAGCATAGAATAATTGATGTCTTTCAACTGTAATGTTGCACAAGACTCTTGAAAGTCCCTTGGACTGCAAGGAGATCAAACCAGTCAATCCTAAAGGAAATTATTCCTGAATATTCATTGGAAGGACTGATGGTGAAGCTGAAGCTCCAATGCTTTGGCCATCTGTTGGGAAGAACTGACTCACTGGAAAACACCCTGATGCTGGAAAAGATTGAAGACAGGAGGAGAAGGGAATGGCAGAGGATGAGATGTTTTTATGGCATCACCAACTTGATGATATGAGTTTGGCAAGCTCCGGGAGTTTGTGATGGAGAGGGAAGCCTGACATGTGGTAGTCTATGTTGTCAACAAACACCTGATGCTGGAAAAGATTGAAGACAGGAGGAGAAGGGAATGGCAGAGGATGAGATGGTTTTATGGCATCACCAACTTGATGATATGAGTTTGGCAAGCTCCGGGAGTTTGTGATGGAGAGGGAAGCCTGACATGTGGTAGTCTATGTTGTCAACAAGAGTGAGACACAACTGAGCAACTGAATTGAAGTCAACCTAACTCAACTGACTACATAATACTGCACAGTAATAAGTTTATAATATTTTTCATACAATAATACATTAAAAAGCACATAAATTAAAAAATGTTTTTAATCTATAGCACAATGCCTTAAAAAGTATAGTAGTACAGTGTAATAGCTGGTGCACATGGGCTGTCATCAAGTGAACAGATAAAAAGAATTATTTACTGCTGGTGGAAGAAGAGATAGGAGATAACAGAGTTGAAGTATAATTAGCAATAGGAGATGGAGGCCAAGTTTCAATTTCTTTCACACCTGATGATGGAACCTATTTTATTCAGATTTGAAAGTTCACAAGTTGAAGGTTTCTATGCAGGGGACTTACTGTATTTAACAGAAGACCAGATCTCTTTCTTAGTTTCTGCTTTAGTGATCTTGCAAACAAACCATGTAACCAAAAATTGTGAGCAAAATAACATCTAGAGGAAGATCACAAGAAGTCGGGCTTGTATGCATGGAGTAAGACAACTACTCTGACCCCTTATCTCAATAGTTAACTGAGATTGTTCCCCTTCTTATCTTTAAAAAATTCAAGACAGCAGAAAGGAAGTCTGGCTTTTATCAATCAAACCCACATGGGAAAGCCATATTAAGTCACAAGAAGAAATCTTGACTGCCAGGATTCCCTCAATCCACAGCAATCTGATCAGTTCATTCCCTTCCTAGTGGGCAAACATGCTTAATAAATCATTTGCATTGCTGACATTTGCTAGAGAGCATGATCATAAATTAATGATAAGCTAGTCTGCTGGATCATTGAAAAAGCAAAAGAGTTCCAGAAAAACATCTATTTCTGCTTTATTATCCTGAGCGTACATTGGAAGGACTGATGCTGAGGCTGCAACTCTAATACTTTGGCCAGCTCACATGAAGAGTTAACTCATTAAAAAAGACCCTAATGCTTGGAGGGATTCGGGGCAGAAGGAGAAGGGGATGAAAGAGAATGAGATGGATGCATGCCATCACCAACTCGATGCACATGAGTTTGGGCGAACTCCGGGAGTTGCTGATGTACAGGGAGGTCTGGCATACTGCAATTAATGAGGTCAGAAATAGTCAGACACGACTGAGTAACTGAACTGAACTGAGTCTGCTAAAGAATTATTTAAAACACATGATATTAAAGAAGGTATAAACAATTTATTCTTAAAGGTTTTCCAAGTTATTAAATCATCAGAAAGTATATGAACTATATTAATTCAATATTCCTCATCATGGAAAATTTATTCTGCTGTCTCCCTGATTCCCATATTCCCATTCAATAAGTAATCACATAGTCTGTGAGTCTAGTTACAGAAAGATGTGGGAAGGAGGAAATACATTTTTGTCTCTGCATTTGAAAATCACAACTGACATTATGATAATTTAGCTATTAGTCAGATTGCACAACAAATGTCAAAGTATATGAACTATATTAATTCAATATTCCTCATCATGGAAAATGTATTCTGCTGTCTCCCTGATTCCCATATTCCCATTCAATAAGTAATCACATAGTCTGTGAGTCTAGTTACAGAAAGATGTGGGAAGGAGGAAATACATTTTTGTCTCTGCATTTGAAAATCACAACTGACATTATGATAATTTAGCTATTAGTCAGATTGCACAACAAATGTCATTAAGCTCTTACTAGGGATTAGATGGTCTTCCCTTGTGGCTCAGTTGGTAAAGAATTAGCCTGCAATGCAGGAGACCTGGGTTCAATCCTTGGGTTGGGAAGATCCTCTGGAGAAGGGAAAAGTTACTCACTCCAGTATTTTGGCCTGGAGAATTCCATGAACTATATAGTCCATGTGGTCGCAAAGAAACTTTCACGTTTCAGGCATTATTCTGCAAGATGCTGAAGGAGGAGAAGAGGATGACAGAAGATGAGACGGTTGGCTGGCCTCACTGATTCACTGGACATTAGTTTGAGCAAGATCCAGGAAATTGTGAAGGACCAGGAAGCCAGGTGTGTTGCAGTCCATGAGGTCGCAAAGAGTCAGGCAAGACTGAGTGACTGAACAACAGCATGATACTGAAATTACACAGTTAAATAAGTAGTCCATATTCTAGAGGAATTCATAATACATGAGGAAGACATACACTTAAAATGCAAATATAGGTGACAGTGGAGAAATGCACGAAGGGTGAAGTGAAGTGAAGTCGTGCCCAGCTCTTTGCGATCCCATGGAGAGTAGCCTGTACCAAGCTCCTCCGTCCATGGGATTTTCTAAGCAAGAGTACTGGAATGGGTTGCTGTTTATTTCTCCAGGGAATCTTTCCAACCCAAAGATCGAACCCAGGTCCCCCGCATTATAGATAGATGCTTTACCATCTCAGTCACCAGGGCACAAAGGGTAGAATTGATTAATTCAGCCAAGATGGAAACAAGAAAGTAGAATTCACAAATAAACTAGAATTCCACAAATGGATAGAAAGGTATATTTTTAGGGATCAGAACTCTTTTGGTTCAAAGTAAAGACCCAGTACAAACTAGCTTGGAGGAAAAAAATATATTTTTTTTTTAATTTTTAAAACTAGAGTACTCATAGAGGTACTCAGGTGCTCACACTACATCACTGGTTTGTCTCTTTTTCTTTACTCATCCATATTGCCTTCATTTTCAGGGAGACTATCTACATTAGGGAAAGAAGAACAGCAATAATTTCAGACTTGTTTATCCCTTGTATTTTTGATCCTAGAGGATATCAAAGGGTCTCTTTCTCAACAAACTTCTCTAAAGGTATAGGGGGAAAAGGCTATAGGTCTGGCTTGTGCAGTATGCTTATCCCTAAAATAGTGGTAGTACCCAATGTTAAGATATTTTCTTAACTCATCTGTGGAGTGATGGGGACTAATGAAGATTAGTATGACATAAGAGTGAGGTGGTCCTCATAGAAAGAAAATCATAAACATTTATTTTGGAAAGATAAATATGTGCTACTACTCTATGAATGTCTGATGTATTGTGTTCTAAAATTGAAAGTTGTCACTACAAGTGTATGCAATTCAGAAAATAGTGAACAAGTGGTTCAGAAAGTCAAGTAATTTCTAAATAAACTTTTAGAAGATCAATGCACCCACCAATATGATGTGTAAATAGTGGCTGAAGAGACTGATGTTTATTTTAAACACCAGCAGAAAGCATTACAACTCATAGCCAGAATATGCTTAGTACTTTACAAAGCACTTTAATAAACACTGAATCTCTATAAATTCCTAAAAAATAGATGTAATTATCTTAATCTGATATTTAAAGAAAAGAAGCTCAAAGATTGAGTTGTCCAAGATGGATAAAAAGTGAAATCAAGATTAAAGTCCTAATTTAATTCTGAGACTCATATTCTTAATCTCCATACTTATATATGATAGTTTAGGTAAAACTGCCACCATGAAGAAGGTTAGTTTGAAAATGGTGCAGGTGCAAAAATGGTGAATGGTTTTACTGAGAGAAACAAAGAACATTTGAAGATTCCAGCATTGATCCAGGGGTCCGCTCCATTACTATCTGGTGTCTCAGCCAGATTGTTTAGTGTGGTAGTGTAAATTATTTAATTACCACAAATTGATCTTAAAATTTTCATTCCTTAAGCACTTTTCCTCTGACCTACATCTAATTGGTAAGTGTTCCCTGAACTGGCTATGAATTCTGGTGTTTGACATTTAGCAAGCTCTGCAGGTGATGTAGGTACTCAGACATATTTGGAGTTCATCATACTAACAATATTTTCATACTAAAAATATTTTTTTCTAATATAGCATTGATCTTTATCTCTAAGAACAGAATTGAATTGCTTTAGAAAAATGTCAGGCATTTTAAACAACCTGTGTTTAGGACAGAGAGTATCTGCCCTCTCATTCACTAGATTCAAAATGAGCAAAGATAATTTCCTTTATTGAATATTTGTCTCAGTTTTCTAATTTTAAAGTTTGTTTGAAAATATTCGAAATATTCTGAACACTTTCTAGTTGTATTGAGATAAAATTGACATATAGCACTGTATGAACTTAAGGTGTACAGTATAATGATTTGACTTACAAGCATCATGAAATGATTATAACAATAACTTTAGTGACTAGCCATTATCTCATATAGATAGAAAATAAAAGGATTTTTTTCCCTTGGGAAAAGTACTCATAAAATTTGCTCTCTTTGATGCATTCATATATAACATAGAGCAGTGTTCGTTTTGTACACCACATCCTTAGTCCTTACTTATCTTACAACTGAAAGTTTGTACTTTTGTCAACCTTCCTCTCATTCTCCCTCTCCCTTAACTCCCATTATTCATTTATCTCTCAGTGGGCATTTAGAATGCCACTTTATCTCGGCTATTATAAATAGTACTTCAATAACAATAGAGGTGAATACATCTTTCAAACTACTGTTTTCATTTTCTTCGGATAAATACCCAAGAGTGCAATTGCTGGATTACATGGTAGCTCTATTTCTATTTTTTGAGGAACTTTACTACAGTTTTAGATAGTTGCTATGACAATTTACTTTTCAACTAAGAGTACACAAGTGTTCCCTTTCCTCCAAACCCTCACTAACTTTTGATTGTTATGATCTTTTTGAAAATAGTCAATTTGAAAGGTGTGAGACAACACCTCATCGTTATTTTGATTTGCATTTCCTTGATAATTAGGGATTTTGAGCATCTTTTCATGAGCTTTGTTGACCTATGCCTTTTTTCAAAAAATGCCTATCCAGGTCCTCTGCTCACTTTTACTTTCCTTTCTTTCTTTCTTTTTTCTTCTTCTTTTTTTTTTTTTACCTTTTTGAATTGACTATAAGAATTCTTTATATATTTTGAATATTAACCTCTTATTGAACATATCATTTTCAAATAACACTTTCTACTCAGTAGCTTGTCTTCATTTTGTGATATCTTCCTTTATGTGCAAAAGCTTTTAGGTTTCATTGGGTCTCATTTGTTTATTTTTTCTTTGTTTCCTTTGTCCAAAGAGATGGATACATAAAATATTGCTAAGCTCAATGTCAAACTGTGTACTGCCTATGTTTGCTTCTAGGAGTTTTATAATTTTGGGTATTACATTTAGGTTTCTAATCCATTTTGAGTTTATGGTGTCAGAATGCAGTTTAGTTTAATTCTTTTGCATAGAATTGTTCAGTTTACCCAACATCATTTTTTGAAAAGGGTATCTTTTCTCCATTGTTCAGTCTTTAAAAAAATATTTTATTTAATTTCTGGCTTCATTGGGTCTCAATTTCTGTGTGCAGGCTTTCAAGAATTGTGGTGAATGGGGGATACTCTTTAACTGCTGTGCATAGACTTATCATTATGGTGGCTTCTCTTGTTATAGAGCACAGGCTCTAGGTAGAGGGCTTCACTAGTTATGGGGCACAAAGTTGCATTATGGCCTGTGGGATTTTTCTGGACCAGGGCTTGAACCTGTGTCCCCTGCACTGGTAGGCAGATTCTTAACCAATGGATTGCCAAGGAAGTCCTTCTATTGTGTATCATTGCCCCCTTTGTCATAACTTTATTGATTGCATAAATGTGGGTTTATTTCTAAGCTCTCTATTCATTTCCATTTATCTATGTCCGTATTTTTCTGCCAGTACAATGCTGTTTTGATTACTGTGACCTTGTGCTTTAGTTTGAAATCAAGGAATGTTAAACTTCCAGCTATGTTTCTCTAAAGATTATTTTGGCAATTAAGATCATTTGTGTTTCCATACAAATTTTATTTGTTCTAGTTCTGTGAAGAATGATATTATTATTTTGATAAACACTTCATTGAATCTATAGATAACCTTGTGTAATATGATCTTTTTTAACAACAGTAATTATTTCAGTTCATAGGCAAAATATATCTTTCCATTTGTTTGTGTAGTCATCAATTATTTCATCACTATCTTATAGCTTTCCAAGTAAAGGTATTTAACAT